>CP139504.1:328115623-328203624 GCA_021014915.2 Artemisia tridentata subsp. tridentata | reverse complement strand
GTTTTTGAAATAAGTTTAAGTATAGATGTTTTTACAAAATTTTTGCCATGACCCGTTCGTTTAGAGAACGTTCCTAAGTTGAAAGACTTTTGTTGCAAATCCATTTCCCAAAACAATTTAATAGGAAACGAATATTAATGATTCAAGCGTGCTTATTGATTAGTGTCAAATAGGTGTCAATATAAGTCAATAATTGTCCAAACTGTTCAAAATATATCTGGAGCGTACCAAAGATCCAAAATTCAAAACAAGTAGAATAAGTTAGTTCGTTAATTCAAATAGTCGCAAATAACTATTAATAATGAATTCAAACCCATTAAGCCGCAAGTGACTAAAAGTAATAAACTCAAATTGAATATGCCGCAAAATTCAAAAAATCCTAAACCAATAACCCCAACACGATATTTAATTCCCAAGACCAATATGTAATTCAAATAGTACTAAATCAAAATAGGCCTCGAAATAAGCCGAAGTAAAATAACCAATTAAGGTAAGTCCCGAAACCAAACAATCCCATGAGTTTCTAGTTTTCGCCAAAGTCATCATATATACTTATGTTTATTATTTTATGTTTTCAAATATCAAATAAGCTTTTATGTTTCATTGTATCAAAAACAAATTATTCTTTACATTTTATTATGTCAAGGATCAATTTTCCTTTTTGTTTTCTTTCTGTTTGCACCGAAACCAAACACACTCTTAGGAGTGCTTTTACCCTTTTCGATTGAAGAACGAAACAAGAATCCCTCGAGTTCACCTTTGACCAAGAGCAAATATAAACAAGCGACCCCTTCGGGGTCTTTTTCTGACCGAGAACCAAATAGGCAGCCCCTCGGGGTCTTTTACCCCATACGACCACAAAACAAGCAAAACCCACTCGGGTTGAAATAATACCGAAATCCACAAAGTCCCCTAAATAAGCTATAATAGCTTATTTCAAATTCGAATAAGCAATGAAACGAGGGGAATAAGTCGAAAAAGAATTAAAACAAGCAATCCAAACAATACCGAGACCAAGGTGGTCTCGGCTCAAACCCCAAACGGCTAAAACCAACAAATCTGAATCCTTACAAAATCACATAGGCCTCGGCCCATGCCATTCGTGGCTATCCTATTTCCAGTCGCGACCAAACAAGCGAAAACAAGAAGAATAAGCCGAAAATAGCTTATTTCGAGAGCTTATGTGGGCTTATCAAGAGCTTAATACAAGTTTTCGACATCAAAAGTCTAGATCCGAACAAATACACGAAAGATGATGATACCACTTTTATGTTCTCGTTTATATGTGGTTCGATTCACACATAATCTTGTGTGAATCGAAGGTTATAAAACCCATTTGATATAAAATTTGTTTTATGATTTAACTCGAATAAAAGATGAAAAGAAATGATGTTTTCGATTATATTATTAACACACCACGAATTTAAAAAGTTAGATGTTGATTTGGTACAAACACAAGCAAATAACCACGATCTAAACCAAAATAGTCTTCAAAACACGAGGATCTTCAAGGAATAATGAAGGAGATGGTGATACAAAGTGGTGGAGGCGGCGTAGTAGTGGTGGCCGGCTGTGGTGGGCAGCGGCTGAGTGTGAGAGAGCAGGGAGGAAATTAGGGTTAGGGTTTTGTGATAATAAAATGAAAAGAAACCCTATATTGTTCCTTTTATACCCGAAAAGTTTTTTTTTTTTTTTTTCAAATTGAAATGTTTATAAAAAAATGGGGGGGGGGGGGGGTAAACGAAAGTATTATCACAGGGACCATATTCATATTTTTTTTATTTTTATTTTTTATATCTTTTGACAAATTAAGGTCCGGGACTCGTTTAGGTTAGTTAATGTTCGATTCACAACACAAGAGTTACGCCATAGCTGTAACACCCCGACCCGATAAGGGTAGAGATGTCACAATGATGGTGACGTATCAGAACAAACACAAGCATATGACATAAATAATACAATAGAATTTCAAAGGTTACAATGGAAAATCTGAAACTACAAGGTTACAAATGAGAAATACAAAAATTACTAAGTCTGAATATAAGCTCTTCTAATCATCTCTATTTATAACTAGCTATCAAGGTCTTCTAAGTCCAAGGTACTCTCCACTCATACCCAGCTTCCAAACTAAAACCTGCCGCAGGAAAAGAAATGCGGCTGAGCTTAAAAAGCCCAGTGAACAGATATAACGATAACAAAACAGTAATGATGGGATAGCGAAGTAAGTGAAACAATACAAGGTATAACCAGAGTTAGGAAAGAAAGAAAGATAAAAGGTTATGCAAATATATCAGGAATTAAGAAATAGTTACAATAGATAAGAGTAAAGGGAACAGTAAACCCAAACCCGAGCCCACGTCATATCAGTCAAGTAATGTATTAAGTCAAGTATCAAGTCAAGTATCAAGTCAAGTATGTATTCGGAGGGGTGACCTCGGAATACTAAGTACAAGGTTATAAGGTAACAGAAACAGTAATCCACTACGAGCCCAGTAACAGTAACAGTAACAGTATCAGTATCAGTATAATCATACAGAGGGGAGACCTCTCAGTAACCAGTAAATATGAGGGGAGTCCTCAATCAGTAAATGGAGTGATCAGCTCCCAGTATGTGAAAGACGTGTATCGCACACACCATCAGTCACCAGTATATATCAGTAACAGTAACAGTAACAGTAACAAATATACAGTAACAAATCTAGGATGCATCCATACGCCCCAGGTGGCCAAAACCTCCTCAACACACCAGATAAAATAAAGTCAGGGACGGGATAGGTCATCACTCTCCTACCCTAGAGTCATGCCATCGGTGCATCAATGACATGGACATGAAACCCTCATGCCTAGTGAGTGGCTCGTAGTCTCAAACTGTGGGTCAATGGTCAAGTATCAATTATCCAGTATTCAGTTCAGTTTCATAAGTCAGTTTCCATTTCAGTTATATCAGAAAGTTCATATCAAAAGGGTCATATCAGATGGTTCAATATCAGATGGTTCAATATCAGACAGGTCAATATCAGAAGGTCAATATCAGAAAGGTTCAATATCTGAAGGGTTCAATATCAGTAGGTTCAATATCAGAAGGTTTTTAATCAAAGTTTCATAGTAACAGTTCATTTAAAAAAGGTTTCTATTAAAGTCCATTTAAAGCAATCTTTTAAAACGGTTTTCAAAAAAATGATCTTACAAAATAGTTTTCATAAAAATGGTCTTTTAAAACGGTTTTCATAGAGATAGTCTTAAAATAGTTTTCTTAAAACATTTTCATAAATAATTAAAAAGGTTTTCTCATCCCGTGATAATATCAAGAAATCTTCAAGGTATCAAAGGGTTTGAATATTAATGTCAAAGGTGATGAACGAAGTATATCAAGTATCGAGGGAACTTAGCAAGGTTCAAAACAAGAGGTCAAGGAAAGGGTTCAAATCAAGCGGATCATAACAAGGGTTCACAATTCAAGGGAAACAATAGTAAGGTTCACAGATCAAAGGAAGCATAGCAATGGCTTAGGGAATCCTATAATGAATCAGAAATCAGAAAATCATGAAAACGAAGGCACCTTACTGAGAAGGACAGAATATCTGTACCTTATTCAATAGCAAGCAAAACACAAGAGTAGCAAATACTGACAGGAATCAAATCACTCCCTCCTCGAACCTAAAGGAGTAGAAGACAGAATTACAAATAGGTTTTGGTTATCTTTCCATTTTAAGTAACTTCTATTTTTAGCAGGTTTCCAAAATTAGTAAGTTTCCATTATTAGAAAGTTTCCTTATTTAGCAGGTTTCCATAATTAGCAGATTCTATATTTTAGCAAGGCAATAAATATCACAAATTAGGTTAAGTCATTAATTAAGTCTTATTATGGAAATAAAGTTCATTTTAGCAAGTTATAAAAGTCTAGGGTTTAATTATGACAAGTTTCCATATTTTAGGGTTTTAATTGTAAACACCCTAAAGTTAAAGGTCTAAAAGGAAAATATCACAAGTTACTCATTTTATTTCATAAGTTATACAGAATTACACCTTTAACCCTTAAGTTTGACCATTTACCATTTACACCCCTTTAGTTAAGTTAATTACAAAATAAACCTTATAATTACATAAATCACCATTTAACCCTTACCATATTTATATTTACACATTAAGCCCTTAATTTTACAGAATTACACACTTTTACCCCTCAATTAAATAATGTACGAATTACCCCTTTAAGTTTACCTAATTACAAAATTAGTCCCTTTATTTAATATAAATACAATTCGAATAACATAATTAAGAATTTACCATTTAAACCCTTTAAATCACAAGATTTACATAAGATACCTTCATATTATATTTTATACGACATGCCCCTGGTCTAATTTGACTTACAAAAATGTCCCTCAAGTTTAATAAATTACAAAACACACCCCTTTAGTTTTTCTTTCCAATCGGTAAACATTTATAATCCATAAAACTTTAACCCTAATTTAGTAATCATTACCCAATCATCATAACAACCTTAAAATGCATTAAATGATCAGATCCAAACACAAAAACATAAACCCTAATTCATTCGATTAGGGTTTTATTATTTTAACCCATTTTCCTCTTTTTTAACCGATTCAAATAAATTCACCAAGGATGATTCAAGCGTCAATTAATCCAACTATCATTTTTCCAGATTCATATGACATGTATAAGACTCAAATAAATTATATACGCAACCCAGAAAAATCATATGAACGCTTTTAGGTTTTAATTCACGTTTTGTTACATATAAATACCACGACTTATTTTAACGTGCATGATTCATGTTTAGCATTTTATTTAGACCTTATGTGATGTAGAGAGTACCAGAAAAATACCAGAAGGGATTCAAAATGATCGAATGGATTGTGAGAGTTTTATACCTCTCGCTAGAACAAAACGACAACCAGAAACTCCTACGATTAACCCAGCGATTCCACGACCTCAAGATTATTTTTCCTACCCTCCTTGCACTTAGATGAACACCAGAAAATTATGCCACAGCCTCCAGAAATTCGTATGACCAAGAGAGAGTTTTGTTTGTGTGTTTTAGGGTTTTACGATAGGAATAAAAAGAATAAGGGGAAAAACGTGTTATAGGGGGGGAAAGTGCTTGATACTCGGCCAAAGTGATTGACAAAATCAATCTTCCAGAAATCTTAGCTAGTTTCCTTATTTTACTTGTGCTTATCTTTTAAAATCAAATATTTAAATAAAACTAATTAATTTAAATATATACTTGTACATAATTCGGCCCTTATGACTTTTAATGTGTGATATGGATTTTTTTGTACAATGTAGAATATTAGAATGTTGCTACAAAAATACTTTACTTCAAATGTTGTTAATTACCAAAGGTTTGAGATTAATTTGGCATTTTATATAAGCTTTAATTAAATTTTAAAGTTTCAGGGGTAATTTGGTCATTTTACATGTTTTCAAATTTTGGGTATTACATGAGAGTTACGCCATAGCGTTAATAAATATTTTTCCAATAAAAACGAGTATCCACGCGACTAGTTTCTCGTAATTAGTATAATAATCAAATAAAATTATTTATTGAGTTTACGGTTGTGCCGGTACGCGTTGTGTGCGGTTTTCACGTTTTGCGAGATAACCTCTCGTATTCGATTCAAATAAGTTCTGAAAAGTCCAAAAGTGAAACTTAAGAAATAATAAATATAATTTATTATTAAAAATCAGTGTGGAAAATTTCGGTTTGTTACAGTCTACCCAGCATAACAGGAATCGCGTCCCATGATTCAGTTCAAATTATCCAATAATGTAGTGTCTGAGAAGGGGTGATGGTACTCGTAACAGATTTGGGTCTCACCAGGCTCTTTAATGGTTTCTCTTTGTTTGTGGGAGGTACCTAGGTTGTCTACCATTGGTTTTCCCTTCGTTGTGATTTGGTGAGATACAATGATTTCTGAAGTAAGTTTAATAGGATGACAGTTTTAGTCTTAACTTCACGATGTTTCACAACCTTTTTAGTTTGGGCGCCTCAAATTTCCTCAGTCCTAATCCCATATATGGTCTATACCCTAGTGGCACAAAGTTTCAACATGTTCTAATGTAAAGGGAAGGAGAAAAAAATTTGTTCGGGAACTTGATTTGGGTAACTGTTTATACGAATTTGACCAAAATAACTTTACAAGTATTACACATTTATTTGTTGGAATTTAATAGTTGCATAAGATGACACAGTTTCAAGAGATTTAAAATTTTGTAAGACGGGTTTTTAATCATGGTGTGGATAACATACTTTTTCACAAAAATTGACATTTGACATCCCTTAACAAAAGTTTGATAAAATCTGGCCAGAAGAAGTTAACCCATCAAAATAGGTATTTCATAAAGATATCACCACAAGTTTTATGGTTGATATAAATGCATTTAAAGAAGGTCTTTAAAAAGAGAACATCAAAGAAGAAGGTGTAGACAGGCATATATGTCTACCTAAGTTTTAAATATCCAAGGACAGAATCTTGCTGCCAATGCTAAGCAGGGTTCAATGTTTAATACCAGGTGAAGCTCAGTATTAAGAGGTATCATGATTGAAATGGCTGCACTAGTGATCTGAAAGGAATAATTCAGCCCGTCACTATATTGAGAAATGTCCTTCTTGTTTCCAAGGGAAGGTTGTGTATCAATAGTCTCTCGATAGGCTAAGATTTCTAAGCATTCCAGCGTAGGAGTGGGGTCATATAAAGGAGTATTTTGAGTCTGAGTTATCTTAGAACTCCTAGAGGGCAAAATGTTCTAAGAGTGATGGTATGTTGTTAACTTAGTTCAACGCATGTGCTACCAATAAGGGAATATAAATTGCATGGAATGAATGGGGTAACTTGTATAGGGGTGAAACAGTGTTAAGGTTTGGTAGGTTGTCATCTATGGTTTCAAGCAAAGGTGCGAGATTCACATCTAATGTTTAGTTTATTTACAAAGGAAAATTATTAGATATCTTGTTTATGAGGTAATAGCATAAAAGCACTTCTTTTTTTTTTCCTAGAAGCAAATGGTTCATAGGGTGATTGTAAAATACTTTATAAAACAGTTTATACGGTAATAGAAATTGATTTGTTATTTATAACATAGTAACAAAACTGTGATTTAGTTTGTGATATAGTACTAAGACAACAAATCGGTTTATAAACTCGTTTGTGAAATGGTTTGTAAAACAGATAATAGAATGTTAGGAAAAAAATTTATTATTTGCCAGGTAGTAGCAAAATTTGTAGTTTAGTTTGTGATTTAGTAGCAAGGCAATAATTCGGTTTAATAAATAATTTGTAAGATGATTCGTAAAACAACTTATAGGACAACAGGAAAACAATTCATTGTTTATAAATAGCAATAAGGTCAAAATTCTTGATCTTATGATATAATAGTAAAACATTTTATAGGATAATCGCAAAATGGTCTATAGAATAATTAGAACCGGTTTGTGAGTTAATAGCAAAACAGATTATTATCTTACAAGAGGGTAGTGAAGATAACTGGTAATCCCGAGAGGTAAGTGAAAGATGTGGTGTCTGTTCCAAAGAACGCAGTTCAGGTTACTCCTTAAGGTCCTAAGGTTTCTGTCGGGTTACAAGTCAATCTATTGTATGTTTCAAGACCTTGTCAAATGTTCACTGGTCATTTCAATGTTTACTTCCATCAAGAGGTTTTCATCTTAGGTACTATGGAGGATTATTCCTAGAACGGCTAGTGATTTAACCAGGTTCATCAATTGAGTGTAAGGTTTGGGGTAGAGGTGACTGTAACATATCCAGATTGTCAAGAAAAAAAGTACTCCACTTAAGAGAAAAGTATTGTGATGAAAAAGCATTGTGCTGCCAGTGTGTTGTGTGTAGATGTAAACTTTTATGATATTCAATGCTCGTATACACACGCATAAATTTTTGCAACCTTCAAAAGTCAAGTATAAAATCAATTGGAACATAACTCTATTATAACTACTCTCAGTATCGCAAAATTCACCTCTGAGTCGGACATAGGTGATCAGGCTATGTCCCACTGTCCCTGGTTGAATATAGGTGATCAGTCTATATTTATAATAACCTAAAATGCGAAATGGTATTTGAACACATAATACGGGTGTAACCTTAAAACTTTTAAATATTAGGCTACACTAAACATTTATGCTATGAAAATTAAACTACAAATAAAATATACTAAACCTAAGCTACAAAATAAAATGTCTATAACCTAAGTTACATAATAAAAATGACACAAGCTTATAACCTAAACATATCATACGTTACGTACATGTACAAGAAAAGCCCAATGCATTAACGATTTTGTGCACAACCTTATGGGCCAAGATATTCGAGATTTTGATGAATGAATTGGTCACCAAGTCTTCCTGTGAAATCGGCTTATCACTCTCCTAGTTCCACCTATATCACGACTGATTCCCACGTTTCCTCTCACACTTGAAACCCTAAAACAAAAAAAATAGATAACGACAAATTTCCCTTCTGGTTCTCTCAAAGAAATATGAAGCATAAAGGACCCAAGGTGGTGTGCGGATTAGGGTTTAGCTAGGAGGGCTGATCATGTAGTTCTGGTTCAGAAAAGGTTTTGGTGTTATTTTCTTGTCCTTCGATTCCTTCCTATATTCGACTAAGTTATCTATTTTGATCGTCTTTGTGTTTTCATACTCGACCTGTTAAACATGAATATGAATAAGGAATAAAAACCTAATCTTTGGGTTCGTTAACAATAAGAATACGTATGGTATATAAGTCGCATGAAATAATAAAACATGTAAGCTGATATAGATACATTGTTAAGCTGTAAAACTGATCTTTTTTCTGTTTCGTTAATAGAATGAGAATACGAATGATATGGGTGTCACATGAAATCATGGAAATATGTTATAAAAATATGTCGAACTTGTTTTATGTTTTGTCTTCTGAATCATTAGTCATATATATCTTAAATCTGGTCATTAAACACCATTGTTGCTCTCTTATAATCGACCTAAAACCTGGAAATAAAACTAAGGAATTAAGACGGGTTGTGCATGATTCTATACGTAAATTAAAGGCTTGGTTGATTGTGATTTTATGCAATGTTGTGCCTCATTATTTTTGTGTTTGTTTACTTGCTGCATGTGTGAGTTATAAAAGTTAAAACATGTGGGTAATTGGAGAGTAAAATGAGGACTAAAACAGGTTGTAAACTGATTTGAAAAGGGTATTAATCAGATCAAGAAAGGTCATGGATAGGGGTGTTTAAGTATGCAGGTATGTGAGGTTTTGGTTAATTGAATGTGTATGGGTGAAATAGGGGTTTATCGACCAGGTAAGGACTGGTGTACATGCATGTGTGTGTGGTATTTTTACATCTTCAAAGTGGGTGTGTATCATTTAAAATTGGTGTGTGTGAGTGTGTGAGTTTTGAGTGGTCAAAAGTGTGGCAGTACGTGAGTTTTTGTGAGTCACTTAATATCTAAAAAAATGTGTGAAGTAAACTGAATAAAAAGAGTCTTTTGGGTCTTAGGTTGGTGATCGAGTAGGGAGTTAGTTTGTTTTGAGTCTTGTTAATTCATGTTTTGTCTCGTCTTGGTCATGGGTATGTCGCGCTAGTTGGGCTGTTAAATGGTGTAGTTGTACGTGGGTTATGGGGTGATCTAAAGTGGTCGTTAAACATGTTACAAAACTGAAAAGAGGTGTGTCACGTTAAGGTTGGTAAGTCTCGGTATCAAATGAGTTTGCATAAGTACGACATTTTGGTTTCATTCGTATCATGTATATGTGGTCGTTTAAACATTTAAACTATTCTACTTGTTCGTCATTTATGAACCGCGATCAAATAATATGTCACTTGAAGTAATAAAATCTATACGTCTACATGTTGTTGGTGTTGTGTGTTTGGGGATCTTTGTGTCGTATGTAACAGCCCTTATGTCGACTTCATCTTGTTTTGATCAAATTATCATGTAAGCCTATATCTCATTATGAAACTACATGAAATAATAAAAGTCCTATACGCATGTGTAAGCAGCTTGGTGTCATACATGAACCATTTGATGTGTCTTCATTTTTAGCACTTGGTCGACCTAGATGTAATCCTAATTTGGTCAAGTATGAAATAAATTACACTTTAAACCCTAAACTTTAAATAATTGTCATATTTAACCCTAAACCTTACTAAGTTGTTATAATAAACCCTAAACTACGAAATTGTTTAAAGCTTAACCTTACTTAATCATCAATAGTTACTAAATATGAAAATCACTTAATTCGGGAAAATCACTTAATTCTGAAAGTTTCTAATTCGGGAAAGTTACTAAATTTGGAAAGTTGCTATAAATAGCAGGAAACCCTAATATGTCAATCTGAACAACAATAAGTACTGAATCAGAAATAACTTATGAAATGGTTCTTAAATAATAAGACGATCATTAATTCGTGTAGATTCGCTGAAGAAGGAGTAACTTCCGATCCATGTGTTTTCTGATATGGTTTCATTTGTGGTTTGAGGTACAGATATTCTACCTTTTCTCAGTAAAGATTTCTCACTCCTTCTCGATCCTTAACTTTGATTTAGTCACTATGATATGATCCATTTGATATGATCCTTTGATATGATTCCGTTTGCTATCCATTGTATTATGATATTCAGTATGCTATCTCATTTGATATGAGATTTTGTTCAGTTTGATATGCTTTGTTAATTATGCTATGATTGCTTCGTTATGATAATGGATAGCTTTGCTTTGTTCTGATTTGTTCTGTTGCCCGATCTAACTAGCCATGGAGGTACCATGGCCATGTCATTGAGGCACCAATGGCATGACACTTTCTGTGAAGGTGTGATTGATCCACGGCGTTCCCTTTTGTTATGTATGATTTGAGCTCATGGCCATTATGTATATATATGTACAGTCTAGTACTTGCATATGTATTTTGTTTACAGGGAGCGTATGGATGCATCCTAGGTTTGTGATATGTTATGATATAGCTTTGTAGCGGGTTGGTGTGTGCCATACACCCCAATTCACTTTTGAGAGGTCGCACCTCTATGGTTACTTATGATATGACAGGATATGATTATGATTATGTGACTAAGCATGTGGCATGCTTTCTGAGCTCGTTGGGCATTTCCTTATGATATTATGATTTGATTCCGTTTGGTTCTGGAATTCCTTATGATACTTATGACTCACTTCTGTTTTGCTGCTTATGATATATGACATTTTGTTCAGTTGATCCTTGACCCCTTATTCGTTTAACATCTGATATTTGTTCAACAGGAGTTTATGGTTTCTTTCCATACACTTATATATACGTTTGATTATTCGTTTGGTTATATCTGTTCACTAGGCCTTTTAAGCTCAGCCGCATTTCTTTTCCTGCAGCAGGTTTTAGGTTGGAAGCTGGGTTTGAGTGAAGAGGGCATAGGAGCTCTTAGTGGACTACCCTGACAATAGACACCCATTTGCTTCTGGATTAGATTTGGATTCATTTTCAGTTAGATTTGTTTGGATTTGTATTTGGCTTTGGAACTCATTATGTTTAGATGTTAGTATTTCATTATTACCTTAGAATACAATTGTAACTATTATGCTTATAAGTCTTCCGCTTGCGTTTGTATGTTCTGATTGACACCATAATGTGGCATTTTGACCCGTGTCGGGTTGAGGTGTTACAATTATGTTATCAGAGCTCAGGCTTCGACTTGTAGCACATAAGTTATGGCCTGTGAAGATTTAGACCCTTAGGTTTGCACTGTAGGAGCTTATGGAACAACCCTTGAAATTTTGCCTTAGGTTTTCCCTGCAGAAACTATAGTTATGACCGGTGAGGATTGGGTAGATTATGCAATAAGGCATTGGTTAGTTATCTTTCTTCCGCACCACTCTGATTTATGCCTCTGATTTCAGTTAAGCTTTTATAAGATCATTCGTTCCGGAGATTTAGAAAATTTAGCAAGATACGCAACATAAGTTCAGTGATCAAATAAGTTTAGAATACTTTGAGAATTTTTTAGTAATGCCTTACAAGTTTCACTTTCTGAGGTTATCACGTTCTTTCGAACTTTGATCTTTGATTCAGTTGTTATTCGTTTAGATGCCTTTTTTCCGTTCAGAGAATTCGTATGAATCCGATGTGTTCGACACATTCTGTGGCTTCTCTTGCTTTTGCTAAGCATATTAAGGTCTCCTCTCCGCTATTAGATTTTGCTATTTCTATCCCCATGAGAATCTTGTGGTTATTAATCACGAGTATCAAAATTGTTCAATACGTTTTGAAGATATTTGAACATAAGTTTCGTTCTGCTAATCTGTTTCCTTTGGGAATGTTTGATTCGATATTATTCTGAATATGGATTTGTTGACTGAGCATCGAGATGCTAACAACGGTCATATTAAATTTGTTATCTTTGGCGATTTGAGAAATTCAAAATTCTGTACCATGGTTCCCAACCTGGTAAACAATTATGAGCACCTCTATTTTAAAAACTCTTACGTTAATCCTTCGCGGTTGTGAAGATACTTCGTTTGATGAAATTCGCCCCGAGAGTTATTCGGTTGTTTGAAATGTTCGCAATGTATTCCTTAATGAACTACCAAGATTACCATCTGAATGTGAAGTTGTTTTAATCTGGTTATGAGAATTTGTTTAGTCACGACTCGAGGTAGAATGTGATTGCAATAAAGGCATGTGCATATGATGCAAGTATTATGACGCCTGGCTAACGTGATAATAGTTACATCATATAACTTGGACTTATTGAGATCATAGTATATATTGAGAAGTACCTGAGAACAGTTAGTTGGTTGATTTAGAACTCTATTCGTATAAGAGCGGCGTTTTTCCTAATTCTGAAACTCCGTATCTTATGACATCAGTTGAATGGAAAGAATTGAATGACCAGCTTTTAGTAAGTGGTTTTATCCATCTGAGTGTGTATTTGTGGTGTACTCCAGTTTTATTCGGAAAAAAGAATGATTATAGTATGAGGTTGTGTAATGAGTTCTGGAAGCTGAATAGTGTTACGGTTAGAACCGTTATCCGTTACCTCGAATCAACGACTTGTCAAATCAATTTCTGGGTGTAAAGTTTCTCTATGATTGATTTAAGATCTGACTATTATTAGTTACGTATAAAGAAGAAAGATGTTCCTAGAATTACCTTTCGTATTTATTATGGTCTTCATGAGTATAAGTGATGCCAATTGTATTGGCTACTGCTCCGATGGTTCCTATGGACTTGATTTAATCGTGTCTTTCATGAATACTTGGACAATTTGTCATAGTATGACATATTGGTATATTCAGAGATGAAAGAGAAACACAAAAATCATCTTCGTATTTTGTGTTGAGATTTCTAGGTCAGAAGAAGCTATATGTTATATTCTCGACGAGTAAATTTTGGTTGGGATGAAGAATGAGAGGAGAATTTTGAGAAGCTGAAAAGAGATTTGTTTCTACTCAAGAAGGAGACTTAGCTATTGTCCTTATGCAACACGGGAAGATTGTTGGTTATGCATCAGTATAGCTAGAACCGTAGGAAGTGAACTATCCGACGCATGACTTGGGAGTGATTTGTGACAGGCATAAAGAAGCTTAGGAGAAAGACGGGGGAATATGATCTATGTTAGAAGACTTAAAGGAAGCAGTTTTGATTGAAGCACATTGTTCCATTTGCTCTATTCATCTTAGTTGTACTATTATGCATAGAGACTTGAAGCAGAATTTGATGGAATGATATGAAGATGATTGTGACTACATTTATGGCGAAGTGTTTAGCGCGTCAACAGATTAAGATTTAGCATCAGCAAACAAGTGGTTTTCCTTAGTTTTGGATGTTCGTATGTGGAAGTAGGATAACTTTCAGGGACTTTGTAACAGGATTTCCGCGCACATTTAGGAAGAACAACACACATTGAGTTGTAGTGGATCATTTGACTAGGTCGGCTCACTTGGAAGATTGGCAGAGATTTCTTTCGGCAGAAGATTATTCAAGCTACATGTCGCACCTGCATTGATCATATCAGAGATTCGCGTTCTACTTCACATTCCTAGGAAGAGCTACTGAAGGCTTGAGGAACCAGACTCAAGTTTAGTAATGATTTGCACCTCCAAACTGATGGATAAGCAGAACAACTATTCGAGCTTGGAAGATGTGTTGAGCAGGAAATTTGACAAGTGTTAGGTCTGGTTGTTTTGCTCACTAAGACAGATGGCATGCAAGTGACAATGGATTCTTTCAAATCTTTGTATGAACGGAAGAGTAGAACACCTTTAGTTAAATTAGGTCGGGGAGCTGTTTATTGAAGGTCCGGAGTTGATTGCAGTGACTAATGGATTAGTTATCATTGTGGAAGAGAAATTTTGAAACTTTAGACCGGGAATTTGTGTGTTCCGTATGTTGTTTTTGTACAGAAAAGTTTGACGTTTTGGCATATAAGGAAGATTTAGTTCGCGATATGTTAGTCCTTAGATTTGTTCATATCCGTATGATTATCCTACCTATTCCATTAGACTTCTGATACGTTTTAATACTCCGGTGTGTGCTTAGTTGATCGTCAGTACGATTATGCTACCCATCTCATTATGCATTTTGATACGATTTGATATTTCGATATGTGCTTCTCTGATTATTAGCAAGTTCCTTAGTTCGTTCAAAATCTGGAGAGAGTTGATGAAGTTTTATCCTATAGCACTTCCTCCGTATTTGCCTTGTGTGTGTATATGTGTTTCATGTATCTCTTTGTGAGATTACAACGGTCATCTGCTACGTATTTGTTTCGTATTCGTTGGATCAGATTTGTTATGATTTGTCTTTTGTTGAAGAGCCTGAGGCTACTTTGGAACGTCAGGATTGGATCATGAGAAATAAAACTATTCCATTTGTGAAGATGCTTTTGGAAGAAACTCTCCGAGCATGAGGCTAGTTATAGTCATTTCTTTTCGTGATTGATACGCCTCCGTCTAACTTTTGCGACTTCAAATTTTGAGGACGAAAGTTTTCTTTTAGAGGGGAAGAATTATAATAACCTAAAATGTGAAACGGTATTTGAACACATAATACGGGTGTAACCTTAAAACTTTTGAACATTAGGCTACACTAAACATTTATGCTATGAAAATTAAACTGCAAATAAAAGATACTAAACCTAAGCTACAAAATAAAATGTCTATAACCTAAGTTACATAATAAAAATGATACAAGCTTATAACCTAAGCATATCATACGTTAAGTACATGCAAAAGAAAAGCCCAATGGATTAAAGATTTTTTACACAACCTTATGGGCCAAGATATTCGAGATTTTGATGAATGAATTGGTCACCAAGTCTTCCTGTGAAATTGGCTTATCACTCTCCCAGTTCCACCTATATCACGACTGATTCCCACGTTTCCTCTCACACTTGAAACCCTAAAACAAAAAAAAAATAGATAAAGGCAAATTTCCCTTCTGGTTCTCTCAAAGAAATACGAAGCATAAAGGACCCAAGGTGGTGTGCGGATTAGGGTTTAGCTAGGAGGGCTGATCGTGTAGTTCTGGTTCAGAAAAGGTTTTGGTTTTATTTTCTTGTCCTTCGATTCCTTCCTATATTCGACTAAGGTATCTCTTTTGATCAACTTTGTGTTTTCATACTTGACCTGTTAAACATGAATATGAATAAGGAATAAAAACCTAATCTTTGGGTTCCTTAACAATAAAAATACGTATGGTATATAAGTCGCATGAAAAAATAAAACATGTAAGCTGATATGGATACATTGTTAAGCTGTAAAACTGATCTTTTTTGTTTCGTTAATAGAATGAGAATATGAATGATATGGCTGTCACATGAAATCATGGAAATATGTTATAAAAATATGTCAAATTTGTTTTATGTTTTGTCTTCTGAATCAGTAGTCATATACATCTTAAATCTGGTCATTAAACACCATTGTTGCTCTCTTATAATCGACCAAAACCTGGAAATAAAACTAAAGAATTAAGATGGGTTGTGCATGATTCTATACGTAAATTAAAGGCTTGGTTGAGTGTGATTTTAAGCAGTGTTGTGCCTCATTATTTTTGTGTTTGTGTACTTGCTGCATGTGTGAGTTATAAGAGTTAAAACATGTGGGTAATTGGTGAGTAAAATGAGGACTGAAACAGGTTGTAAACTGATTTGAAAACGGTGTTAATCAGATCTGGAAGGGTCGTGGATAAGGGTGTTTAAGTATGCAGATATGTGAGGTTTTGGTTAGTTGAATGTGTATGGGTGCAATAGGGGTTTATCGACCAAGTTAGGACTGGTTTACATGCATGTGTGTGTGGTATTTTTACATCTTCAAAGTAGGTGTGTCTCGTTTAAAATTGGTGTGTGTGGTGTGTGAGTTTTGAGTGGTCAAAAGTGTGGCCGTACGTGAGTTTTTGTGAGTCACTTAATATCTAAAAAAATGTGTGAAGTAAACTGAATAAAAAGACTCTTTTGGGTCTTAGGTTGGTGATCGAGTAGGGAGTTAGTTTGTTTTAAGTCTTGTTAATTCATGTTTTTTCTCGTCTTGGTCATGGGTATGTCGCGCTAGTTGGGCTGTTAAATGGTGTAGTTGTACGTGGGTTATGGGGTGATCTAAAGTGGTCGTTAAACATGTTACAAAACTGAAAAGAGGTGTGTCGCGTTAAGGTTGGTAAGTCTCGGTATCAAATGAGTTTGCATGAGTATGACATTTTGGTTTCATTCGTATCATGTATAAGTGGTCGTTTAAATATTTAAACTATTCTACTTGTTCGTCATTTATGAACCACGATTGAATAATATGTCACTCGAAGTAATAAAATCTATACGTCTACATTTTGTTGGTGTTGTGTGTTTGGGGATCTTTGTGTCGTATGTAACAGCCCTTATGTCGACTTCATCTTGTTTTGATCAAATTTTCATGTAAGCCTATATCTCATTATGAAACTACATGAAATAATAAAAATCCTATACGCATGTGTAAGCAGCTTGGTGTCATGCATGAACCATTTGATGTGTCTTCATTTTTAGCACTTGGTCGACCTAGATGTAATCCTCATTTTGTCAAGTATGAAATAAATTACACTTTAAACCCTAAACTTTAAATATTTGTCATATTTAACCCTAAATCTTACTAAGTTGTCATAATAAACCCTAAACTATGAAATTGTTATTATTAAACCTTAACCTTACTTAATCATCAATAGTTACTAAATATGGAAGTTACTAATTCTGGAAAGTTACTTAATTTGGGAAACTCACTTAATTCGGGAAAGTTACTTAATTCGGAAAGTTACTAAATATGGAAAGTTACAATATTTGGAAAGTTGCTATAAATAGCAAGAAACCCTAATATGTCAATCTGAACAACAATAAGTATTGAATCAGAAATAACTTATGAAATGGTTCTTAAATAATAAGACGATCATTAATTCGTGTAGATTCGCTGAAGAAGGAGTAACTTCTGATCCATGTGTTTTCTGATATGGTTTCATTTGCGGTTTGAGGTACAGATATATTCTACCTTTTCTCAATAAAGCTTTCTCATGACTTCTCAATCCTTGACTTTGATTCAGTTACTATGACATGATCCATTTGCTATGATCCATTTGATATGATCCTTTGATATGATTCCGTTTGCTATCCATTTTGTTATGATATTCAGTATGCTATCTCATTTGATATGAGATTCTGTTCAGTTTGATATGCTTTGTTAATTATGCTACGATTGCTTCGTTATGATTATGGATAGCATTGCTTTGTTCTGATTTATTCTGTTGCCCGAGCTAACTAGCCATGGAGGTAAGAACATATGGATCACCCCCTTTCGCCTGCTTGTGCGCTTTCCACCAGTTCAGCTCATCCCCTTCTAACTTAAAAGTAGCCAAACGAGTCTTAAACTCGTCCTCACATCCCAACACTTCGAAGTATTTCTCCAAATGCGTAATCCAGTCCTCAGCCGCTTGAGGAGTGGCAGCCGAACTAAATGACAAGGGCTTGAGCTTGTTGAAACTCTCAAGCCACCCATGGATAGTAGTGGGTCAACCCCCACCACCAGAACCTCCAGAAGAACTTGCTCCATTATTGATGATCCGATTGATCACCTCATTTGTGTTAAGACCCGGTAGCAGGTTGGCTATAGCATTAGCGACCAAAGCCTCCAAATTAGGGATCTCAGCATCCCCTTCAGGGTTACCTCCAGAATACTCGTTATGGCGAGTGTTAACCATCTACACGTTTATCGAAAAGATTAGCAAGATCGAACAAGATTTGATAGAGTAGGACAAGAAAGGAGAGTACGCGAAAGGAAACCTAATGTCTACCCAATCCTCACAGGTCAATGGCCTAAGCCTAAGGGTTTCGGGAACCTATTCTCTGATACCATAAATTGTAACACCCCGCCCCGACAAGGGTAGAGATGTCACAATGATGGTGACGTATCAGAACAAACACAAGCATATGACATAAATAATACAATTGAATTTCAATGGTTACAATGGTAAATCTGAAACTACAAGGTTACAATGAGAAAATACAATAACTTCTAAGTCTGAAAATAAGCTCTTCTAGTCATCTCTATTCCAAAGTAGCTAGTAAGGTCTTCTAAGTCCAAGGTACTCTCCACTCATACCCATCTTCCTACTAAAACCTGCCGCAGGAAAAGAAATGCGGCTGAGCTACGAAAGCTCAGTGAACAGATATAACGGTAACAAAGCAGTAGTACAGAATAATGAACAGTAAATGAAATACAATCAGTCAAAGTTAAGGCATAAGTAACTGATAACCGTAATGAAAGGTAAAGGTTATAAGGTTATAAGGTGCAGGAAAACAGAAATCCTCTACGAGCCCAAATCAAATCAAATCAAATATCAGGGTGTATGGAGGGGAGACCTCAGCATACCAAGTACAGGGTGAGGGGATAACCTCCAGGGGTTGGAGTCATGAGCTCCCAGGATGTGAAAGACGTGTATCGCACACACCATCAGTCACCAAGTATAACAGGTAATATAACAAATCAAGTCAGGTCAAATCTAGGATGCATCCATACGCCCCAGGTGGCCAAAGTCTTCCTCTACGTAACAGGACAAGTAAGGGACGGGACAGGTCATCACTCTCCTGCCCTAGAGTCAAGCCATCGGTGCATCAATGACAGGTACATGAAACCCTCATGCCTAGTGGGTGGCTCGTAGTCTCAAACTGTGGGTCAAGGTCAAGTATCAAGTATCAAGTATCAGGTATCAAGTATCAAGTGTCAAGTATCAGGTATCAAGTGTCAAGTGTTAAGTATCAGGTATCAAGTGTCAAGTGTCAAGTATCAGGTATCAAGTGTCAGGTGTCAAGTATCAGGTATCAAGTGTCAGGTATCAAGCGTCCAAGTTCAAGTTCAAGTTTCATATCAAGCTGTTCAAGTCAGGTTTTCATATCAAGTGGTTCAGGTCAAGTTTCATATCAAGGTTCAAGACAGGAGATCAATGCAAGGGTTAAAGTAAAGGTTCAAATCAGAAGGTTCATATCAGAGGGTTCAATATCAGAAGGTCCAATATCAGAAAGGTCAAGTATCAGAAGGTTCATATCAATTTGTTAAAAGGTAATCCTTAGAAAATGGCTTTCATAAAAGTGATCTTTAAAAACAGTTTTCATAAAGAAAGTCTTTAAATGTAGTTTTCAAAACATTTTCATATGTAATTAAGAAAAGTTTTTACATCCTGTTATAAAATCCTATGAACCTTCAAGGTATCCAAGGGTTTTAAATATTCATGTTACAAGGTGATGAACTGGTTATATCAAGTATCAAAAGAAACATAGCAATGTTCACGAATCAAGGAAAGCATAGCAAAAGCATAGATTCATTAACAAAGCCCCAGATACAAGGCTCAGATCATAATCTAGCCAATATAAACAAATGTAAGTGAAACATGAAGAACGAATCAAAATATAAAGGAACATAGCAATGGCTTAGGGAATCCTATAGTGAATCAAGATCAAAAGTCAGGAGAAGGATACCCTTACTGAGAAAGGGTAGAATATCTGTACCTTATACCGCAAGTGCAAACATATCTAGAAATATAAAGATCGGAAACAACTCCATCTTCAGCGAATCTACACGAATACATGATCATCTTATTATTAATATCTTCTTCAAATCAGATTTCTCATTTTAGTCGGCTTTCCATTTTTAGTAACTTTCCATTTATAGCAGGTTTCCAAAATTAGCAAGTTTCCATTTTTAGAAAGTTTCCTTATTTAGAAAGTTTCCAAAAATAGCAAATTTCCACAAGGTAATTAGGTTAAGTCATTTATTAAATATTATTATGGAAATAGGGTTCATTTTAGCAAGTCATGATAGTTTAGGGTTCATTATGACAACTTTCTATATTTTAGGGTTTCAAATGTAAATATGCCAAAGTTAAGGTCCAAAATGCAAATATTACAAGTTATTTATTTTAACCTATAAGTTTCCCATAATTACAATTCCAATCCTTTAATTTTAACAATTTTACAAATTAAGCCCTTTAATTAATTAAATTACAAATTAAACCTTATAATTAATCAAATTACAATTTAATCCTTACAATATTCATATCTACACATTAAGCCTTCAATTATCAAAAATTACTCATTACACCCCTTATATTAAATATTATATGAATCAACCTTCAATTTCCAAAATTTACAAAACAAGTCCCTCAATTTATTTATTTTCCAATTCGATTTAAATAATTAAGTAATTTACCAAATAAACCTTTTAATTACAAAATTAACATGTAATACCCCTATATTATAATTTTTACGAGTTACCCCTGGTCCAAAACACATTACAAAAATAACCCCCAAGTTTAGAAAATTACAAAACACACCCAAAACATTTTAAAACCCAAACGGTAAACCAAAAAGTACACAAAACCTAACCCAAAATTATCCAATCATTACCAATCATTAATACAGCCTTAAAACACATTTATGAGACCAGATCCATCATCCAAAAATCAAAACCCTAGGTCGCACGATTTTATTTTAATTTTAAAACTCTTTTCTTATAAAATCCGATTGAAACAAAAACTCAACAAAGGTATTTTAAGCTTCAAAAAATACAAAGATCATTTTTCTAGGATCATATGGTACGTATAGATCTCAAATAAAATAGGTTTGCAACCCAAAAAAATCGTATGAGTTATTTTAGGTTTTATTTACGTTTTTGTTATCTATAATTACCACGATTTGTTTTTACATGCATGGTTCGATTTAGCTATTTTATTCAACTCATATATGATGTAAGGAACACAAGAAAAATACCAAATGAAGTTTTGAACGAGTGAATGAGTCGTGAGAGTTTTGTACCTCTCGGCTTGAATAATTCGATACACCAAAACTTCCTATGATCAAACCAGTGATTCCACGACCTCAAAACTATTTTTCCTACCTTCTATGGACGTAGATGAACACCAGAAAAATAAAGCATAGCCTCCCAAAAATCGTATGGTGATGTGTGTGTTTTTTTGTGTGTCGAATGGGGAAATTATGGTGAATAAAAAGGGAAACAAATACAAACCGTGTGAAGAGGTGAGGGGAGGCATGAATTTCGGCCCAATTGATGTGATAGGATCAATTATACTGATTTTGTGATAGTTTCCATAATTGATTTGATGTTTATCTCTATTGATTTGATTTTATACCCTTTTAAATGTAAAACAAATAATTAAAAATACATATATATATATATATATATATACATATATATATATATATATATATATATATATATATATATATATATATATATATTTTCGGTTCATATTGTGTGACAAGTATTTTTGTACATTGTAAAATTATAAAAATGTTCAAGAAAAATCATTTCACTTCATATGGTGTTAATTTCCAAGTGTTTGGGTTTAAATTTGTGTTTTATGTACTTATTAATCAAGTTTTAAATTACAGGGGCATTTTGGTCATTTTGCATGTTTTAAATTTTTAGGGATTACAACTTCTTCCCCTCTAAAAGAAGAAATTTCGTCCTTGAAATTTGCAAGGAAACGGAAAGAAAAATAGAACGGAAATGAAACAATGACATACCAGACGCCTTATCTGCCTGGTCACGAGTAGTCGAATAAGCACGACCGGTATTAGGATTAGGAGGAGGTTTAAGGTAGTTCCCAACTGTTGCCGGATTCTCCCTTGGACAATCCTTCACCCTATGCTCAGTAGAACCACACCTAAAGCAAGCACCAGAAGTCGTACGACAAGCTCCAGTATGATTCTTCCCACAAGAAACACAAATAGGTAGGGGATTATAGTTTTCAGATGATCTCCTCTGAGTGTTTGATCCAGTAGCCCGATCCTGCTGATAGCCTCTAGAAGACTGATCCCTCCACTGCTTTTGGTTGTCGTCGCGCCCCTGACGATCATATCCCTGTCTAGTAGCAGACCTAGAATCCTGACCCCGATGATCATGTCCCCGATCCGCCTGTCCTCGTGAGTCAAAGCTCCTACCAGTCTGCCCCTTATTGTCTCCATTCTGACCTCGTGGCTGAATTTTGTCCCCATCACGGTTCCGCTTGAATCCAACACCCTCATGGAAGATCTCAATGTTGCGAGCTGCGTCGCAAACTGCCGACACATCCTCAAACTCAGCATTTAGCAAACGATCAAGTACCCACTTTTTAAGTCCCCATTTGAACTGCTTAGCCTGGCGTCTAGAATCTCCAGCAATTGGTCCTACAAAACTGGCCAACCTTTGAAACCGCTGCATATATTCCCCTGCATTCTCACTCTCCAGCTGGGAAATCGAATGATATTCTCGTTCAAACCTCTGCTGCTCAGAATCAGGAAAATACCTCTTATAAAAAGTGGTGCGAAACTCGGTCCAAGTACAAGTAAGAACATATGGATCACCCCCTTTCGCCTGCTTGTGCGCTTTCCACCAGTTCAGCGCATCCCCTTCTAACTTAAAAGTAGCCAAACGAGTCTTAAACTCGTCCTCACATCCCAACACTTCGAAGTATTTCTCCAAATGCGTAATCCAGTCCTCAGCCGCTTGAGGAGTGGCAGCCGAACTAAATGACAAGGGCTTGAGCTTGTTGAAACTCTCAAGCCACCCATGGATAGTAGTGGGTCGACCCCCACCACCAGAACCTCCAGAAGAACTTGCTCCATTATTGATGATCCGATTGATCACCTCATTGGTGTTAAGACCCAGTAGCAGGTTGGCTATAGCATTAGCGACCAAAGCCTCCAAATTAGGGATCTCAGCATCCCCTTCAGGGTTACCTCCAGAATACTCGTTATGGCGAGTGTTAACCATCTACACGTTTATCGAAACGATTAGCAAGATCGAACAAGATATGATAGAGTAGGACAAGAAAGGAGAGTACGCGAAAGGAAACCTAATGTCTACCCAATCCTCACAGGTCAATGGCCTAAGCCTAAGGGTTTCGGGAACCTATTCTCTGATACCATAAATTGTAACACCCCGACCCGACAAGGGTAGAGATGTCACAATGATGGTGACGTATCAGAACAAACACAAGCATATGACATAAATAATACAATTGAATTTCAATGGTTACAATGGAAAATCTGAAACTACAAGGTTACAATGAGAAAATACAATAACTTCTAAGTCTGAAAATAAGCTCTTCTAGTCATCTCTATTCCAAAGTAGCTAGTAAGGTCTTCTAAGTCCAAGGTACTCTCCACTCATACCCATCTTCCTACTAAAACCTGCCGCAGGAAAAGAAATGCGGCTGAGCTACGAAAGCTCAGTGAACAAATATAACGGTAACAAAGCAGTAGTACAGAATAATGAACAGTAAATGAAATACAATTAGTCAAAGTTAAGGCATAAGTAACTGATAACCGTAATGAAAGGTAAAGGTTATAAGGTTATAAGGTGCAGGAAAACAGAAATCCTCTACGAGCCCAAATCAAATCAAATCAAATATCAGGGTGTATGGAGGGGAGACCTCAGCATACCAAGTACAGGGTGAGGGAATAACCTCCAGGGGTTGGAGTCATGAGCTCCCAGGATGTGAAAGACGTGTATCGCACACACCATCAGTCACCAAGTATAACAGGTAATATAACAAATCAAGTCAGGTCAAATCTAGGATGCATCCATACGCCCCAGGTGGCCAAAGTCTTCCTCTACGTAACAGGACAAGTAAGGGACGGGACAGGTCATCACTCTCCTGCCCTAGAGTCAAGCCATCGGTGCATCAATGACAGGGACATGAAACCCTCATGCCTAGTGGGTGGCTCATAGTCTCAAACTGTGGGTCAAGGTCAAGTATCAAGTATCAAGTATCAGGTATCAAGTATCAAGTGTCAAGTATCAGGTATCAAGTGTCAAGTGTTAAGTATCAGGTATCAAGTGTCAAGTGTCAAGTATCAGGTATCAAGTGTCAGGTGTCAAGTATCAGGTATCAAGTGTCAGGTATCAAGCGTCCAAGTTCAAGTTCAAGTTTCATATCAAGCTGTTCAAGTCAGGTTTTCATATCAAGTGGTTCAGGTCAAGTTTCATATCAAGGTTCAAGACAGGAGATCAATGCAAGGGTTAAAGTAAAGGTTCAAATCAGAAGGTTCATATCAGAGGGTTCAATATCAGAAGGTCCAATATCAGAAAGGTCAAGTATCAGAAGGTTCATATCAATTTGTTAAAAAGTAATCCTTAGAAAATGGCTTTCATAAAAGTGATCTTTAAAAACAGTTTTCATAAAGAAAGTCTTTAAATGTAGTTTTCAAAACATTTTCATATGTAATTAAGAAAAGTTTTTACATCCTGTTATAAAATCCTATGAACCTTCAAGGTATCCAAGGGTTTTAAATATTCATGTTACAAGGTGATGAACTGGTTATATCAAGTATCAAAAGAAACATAGCAAGGTTCACGAATCAAGGAAAGCATAGCAAAAGCATAGATTCATTAAGAAAGCCCCAGATACAAGGCTCAGATCATAATCAAACCAATATAAACAGATGTAAGTGAAACATGAAGAACGAATCAAAATATAAAGGAACATAGCAATGGCTTAGGGAATCCTATAGTGAATCAAGATCAAAAGTCAGGAGAAGGATACCCTTACTGAGAAAGGGTAGAATATCTGTACCTTATACCGCAAGTGCAAACATATCTAGAAATATAAAGATCGGAAACAACTCCATCTTCAGCGAATCTACACGAATACATGATCGTCTTATTATTAATATCTTCTTCAAATCAGATTTCTCATTTTAGTCGGCTTTCCATTTTTAGTAACTTTCCATTTATAGCAGGTTTCCAAAATTAGCAAGTTTCCATTTTTAGAAAGTTTCCTTATTTAGCAAGTTTCCAAAAATAGCAAATTTCCACAAGGTAATTAGGTTAAGTCATTTATTAAATATTATTATGGAAATAGGGTTCATTTTAGCAAGTCATGATAGTTTAGGGTTCATTATGACAACTTTCTATATTTTAGGGTTTCAAATGTAAATATGCCAAAGTTAAGGTCCAAAATGCAAATATTACAAGTTATTTATTTTAATCCATAAGTTTCCCATAATTACAATTCCAATCCTTTAATTTTAACAATTTTACAAATTAAGCCCTTTAATTAATTAAATTACAAATTAAACCTTATAATTAATCAAATTACAATTTAATCCTTAGAATATTCATATCTACACATTAAGCCTTCAATTATCAAAAATGACTCATTACACCCCTTATATTAAATATTATATGAATCAACCTTCAACTTCCCAAATTTACAAAACAAGTCCCTCAATTTATTTAATTTCCAAATCGACTCCCATAATTAAATAACTTACCAAATAAACCTTTTAATTACAAAATTATCATGTAATACCCCTATATTATAATTTTTACGAGTTACCCCTGGTCCAAAACACATTACAAAAATAACCCCCAAGTTTAGAAAATTACAAAACACACCCAAAACATTTTAAAACCCAAACGGTAAACCAAAAAGTACACAAACCCTAACCCTAAATTATCCAATCATTACCAATCATTAATACAGCCTTAAAACACATTTATGAGACCAGATCCATCATCCAAAAATCAAAACCCTAGGTCGCACGATTTTATTTTAATTTTAAAACTCTTTTCTTATAAAATCCGATTGAAACAAAAACTTAACAAAGGTATTTTAGGATTCAAAAAATACAAAGATCATTTTTCTAGGATCATATGGTACGCATAGATCTCAAATAAAATAGGTTTGCAACCCAGAAAAATCGTATGTGTTATTTTAGGTTTTATTTACGTTATTGTTATCTATAATTACCACGATTTGATTTTGCATGCATGGTTTGATTTAGCTATTTTATTCAACTCATATATGATTTAAGGAACACAAGAAAAATACCAGATGAAGTTTCGAATGAGTGAATGAGTCGTGAGAGTTTTGTACCTCTCAGCTTGAATAATTCGATACACCAAAACTTCCTACGATCAAACCAGCGATTCCACGACCTCAAAACTATTTTTCCTACCTTCCTTGGACATAGATGAACACCATAAAAATAAACCACAGCCTCCCAATAATCGTATGGTGATGTGTGTGTTTTTTTGTGTGTCGAATGGGGAAATTATGGTGAATAAAAAGGGAAACAAATACAAACCGTGTGAAGAGGTGAAGGGAGGCATGAATTTCAGCCCAATTGATGTGATAGGATCAATTTTAATGATTTTGTGATATTTTCCATAATTGATTTGATGTTTATCTCTATTGATTTGATTTTATACCCTTTTAAATGTAAAACAAATAATTAAAAATACATATATATATATATATATATATATATATATATATATATATATATATATATATATATATATATATATATATATATATATATATATATATATATATATATTCGGATCATATTGTGTGACAAGTATTTTTGTACATTGTAAAATTATAAAAATGTTCAAGAAAAATCATTTCACTTCATATGGTGTTAATTTCCAAGTGTTTGGGATTGAATTTGTGTTTTATGTACTTATTAATCAAGTTTTAAATTACTGGGGCATTTTGGTCATTTTGCATGTTATAAATTTTTAGGTATTACAGTCATAGGGTTAAGCTTTTGTAAAAGTAGTTATAGTCTAGGTTTTAAAAATACCCAGTTCTCTATAACCAAGACTCTAATACCAATCTGTAACACCCCCAAAATCTGGTTTAGTGGAAGCATACATGTTTGGGTTCTACTAAATTGGTATCACAACGCAAACTACAAAGAACGGTTTTACCTCAACCGTTTAGAAGAAATTTCATAATAAAAAAGCATTATGTTTACAGCATTCCAAAAACAGTGCGGAAATATAGGCCCATAAAAGAAATACAGCGGTCCCAAATACATCAGAGTCATCTATGACCATGCCATGCCATGCCAAAAGCCTCTACAACTAGGCTATCACCTTAAACCTTAAGTAAATTTGTAATGTGGACCACAAGGGTTAAAGTTGGTTTGACCGGTTCATTCTGTTATGTGACCAGTTCATTCAGTCATGTTACCAGTTCATTCAGTTATGTGACCAGTTCATTCGGTCATGTTACCAGTTCATTCGGTTATGTGACCAGTTCATTCGGTCATGTATGTACATAGCAGTTGGGCCGGTTCATTCGGTTATGCAGGCATAAATGTTGTAAGTACTTGTGTCCATGAGTAAAAAATCAAGTATGTAACATGTAAACACGTAACGCATTCGAGTAAACAAACAAATATTTAAGTAAGGCAAGTAATGTTTTGAGTAAACAAGTAGCATATTCAAATAAAACAAGTATTGAATTTAGGTAAAAACGAGCATGTATTCTCCCCCAAAAGTATTTCAAAACAAGTAAAATAGGGGTCATGAACTTACCTCAGTATGCAATAATGCAAGCAACACAAATGGCATCAAGTTGTGAAACACAACAGTGTCAAAAGTACAGCCACAACGATACAGGATCGGCACAACCTAATAAGTATATAATTCATCTCAGAATATACCCCATAAGAATAGTATATATTATATGAGTTTTCAAAAGGTAGGGTGTTTTAGTTTTCGTGGAATACTCGTATCGTTGTTTGTAAAAGAGTTTGGTATCATCGTTCGTGTAGTGGTGAAAAGAATCGACTCGTGAATACACATGCCAAAGTATAATATATATATTTAGCACGTATATATTATAAGATGAGTAGATAAAATAATAGTCGAGAAAATATGGACGTGAACTCCAGTCGAGAAAGAAATGACAAAAGAATTCAAGAAAGTAACGACAAAGAATATGTCAATAAAAGTAGATCGATTGGCAAGTGTCGGTATTTACCCCATAATCCCAAATAGTTTGCATAAACATACATGTTTTATAAGTAAAGGTAAGTTTGAATTCACAATTCAATTAATAAAGGTTTTACAATTATTTTGTGCAATTCATTATTTGACGAGTTTATAATAAAAGAGTTTTTGAAATAAGTTTAAGTATATATGTTTTTACAAAATTTTTGCCATGACCCGTTCGTTTAGAGAACGTTCCTAAGTCGAAAGACTTTTGTTGCAAATCCATTTCCCAAAACAATTTAATAGGAAACAAATATTAATGATTCAAGTGTGCTTATTGATTAGTGTCCAATAGGTGTCAATACAAGTCAATAATTGTCCAAACTGTTCAAAATATATCTAGAGCGTACCAAAGATTGAAAATTCAAAACAAGTAGAATAAGTTAGTTCGTTAATTCAAATAGTCGCAAATAACTATTAATAATGAATTCAAACCCATTAAGCAGCAAGTGACTAAAAGTAATAAACTCAAATTGAATATGCCGCAAAATTCAAAAAATCCTAAACCAATAACCCCAACACGATATTTAATTCCCAAGACCAATACGTAATTCAAGTAGTACTAAATCAAAATAGGCCTCGAAATAAGCCGAAGTAAAATAACCAATTAAGGCAAGTCCCGAAACCAAACAATCCCATGAGTTTCTAGTTTTCGCCAAAGTTATCATATATACTTATGTTTATTATTTTATGTTTTCAAAAATCAAATAAGCATTTATGTTTCATTGTATCAAAAATAAATTATTCTTTACATTTTATTATGTCAAGGATCAATTTCCCTTTTTGTTTTCTTTCTGTTTGCACCGAAACCAACGACACTCTTAGGAGTGCTTTTACCCTTTCGATTGAAGAACGAAACAGGAATCCCTCGGGTTCACCTTTGACCAAGAGTAAATATAAACAAGCGACCCCTTCGGGGTCTTTTTCTGACCGCGAACCAAATAGGCAGCCCCTCGGGGTCTTTTACCCTATACGACTACAAAACAAGCAAAACCCACTCGGGTTGAAATAATACTGAAATCCACAAAGTCCCCTAAATAAGCTATAATAGCTTATTTCAAATTCAAACAAGTAATGAAACGAGGAGACTAAGTCGAAAAAGAACTAAAACAAGCAATCCAAATACTACCGAGACCAAGGTGGTCTTGGCTTAAACCCCAAATGGCTAAAACAAACAAATCCGAATCCTTACCAAATCACATAGGCCTCGGCCCATGCCATTCGTGGCTGCCCTATTTCCAGTCGTGACCAAACAAGAAGAATAAGCCGAAAACAGCTTATTTCGAGAGCTTATGTGAGCTTATCAAGAGATTAATACAAGTTTTCGACATCAAAAGTCTAGATCCGAACAAATACACGAAATATGATGATACCACTTTTATCTTCTCGTTTATATGTGGTTCGATTCACACATAATCTTGTGTGAATCGAAGGTTATAAAACCCTTTTGATATAAAATTCGTTTTATGATTTAACTCGAATAAAAGATGAAAAGAAATGATGTTTTCGGTTATATTATTAACATACCACGAATTTAAAAAAGTTAGATGTCGATTTGGTACAAACACGAGCAAATAACCACGATCTAAACCAAATTAGTCTTCAAAACACGAGGATCTTCAAGGAATAATGAAGGAGATGGTGATACAAGGTGGTGGCGGCGGCATAGTGGTGGTGGCCGGCTGTGGTGGGCGGCGGCTGAGTGTGAGAGAGGAGGGAGGAAATTAGGGTTAGGGTTTTGTGATAATAAAATGAAAAGAAACCCTATATTGTTCCTTTTATACCCGAAAAGTTTTTTTTTTTTTTTTTTTTTCAAATTGAAATGTTTATAAAAAATGAGAAGGGGGGGGGGGGGTAAACAAAAGTATTATCACAGGGACCATATTCATTTTTTTTTATATATATCTTTTGACAAATTAAGGTCCGGGACTCGTTTAGGTTAGTTAATGTTCGATTCACGACATGAGAGTTACGCCATAGCGTTAATAAATATTTTTACAATAAAAACGAGTATCCACGCGACTAGTTTCTTGTAAATAGTATAATAATCAAATCAAATTGCTTATTGAGTTTACGGTTGTGCCGGTACGTGTCGTGTGCGGTTTTCACGTTTTGCGAGATAACCTCTCGTATTCGATTCATATAAGTTTGGAAAAGTCCAAAAGTGAAACTTAAGAAAAAATAAATATAATTTATTATTAAAAATTAGTATGGAAAATTTTGGTTTGTTACAAGCTTAGTCTCATGTTTTACACCCTGAAAATGTTTTAGTTATTTCGGTCAACATGCAAGTCTTACATTTTTCAGTGTCCATGTCAAATGCTGGGATTAACCCATCCTTAGACATATCTTGCATCCTTTTATAGTGTACACAGCCAAGTCTAGCATGCCAGAGGGTAGATTCGTTCAGTTTAGAGGTTGACATAAAGGCTGAATTAACAATATCAGTGACAATATTAAGCCTGGACATTTGATTACACAAATAGCCAAAACAAATAAACACACCATGTTTAGACAAAACAAACTTATCAGTTTCAATAACTTGTTTAAAACCATGATTATTCAAAACACTACTTGAAACCAAGTTTTTCCTTATATCAGGAACATGAATAAAATTAAACAAAGTTACAATCTTTCCAGAACTAAAACTAAGATCTACACAACCACGACCATGCAACAAGGTTGTTGACTCATTTCCCGTGTGAAGAATAGAACCATCAATCTGTGACTCGTAAGTCTTGAACCAGCGTTTATCTTTGCACACATGAACAGTTGCTCCAGAGTCAACCCACCACACAACATCATCATCCTGCACATACTTAGATTCAGATACATATGTAACATAATAAATCTGAAAGGATTTATTAAACATATTCTGGCCTTTAAGTGAGTTAGCAGAACCATCACTCCCTGAACCACTATTGCCTGAACCATTGGCTTTACCACCAACCTTGACAGCTTTGCAATCCCTTTTAATGTGACAAGTTTTGCCACATTTTCAACAAGTAGGTGTTACCTTCTTGTTAGGGTCAGCCCTTGTGTTATCATGATGTTTACGTTTGCCCTTGTTGTCATTGTACCTGGTGGAATTGTTATGTTCAACCATATTGACAACAAATGCACCAGTAGCATTGCTACTCTTTGGCTTGTCATTATCCTGCGCCCTGAGAGATTCCTCAATACGCAGATGACTGCCCAACTGAACAAGATTCAGTTCTTCCTTCTTGTGTTTCAAGGTATGCTTGAAATCTTTCCAAGAAGGAGGTAGTTTTTCATTGATACAAGAGACTAAAATAGCCTCATCCATGTTCATTTTATGTTGTGTAAACCTTTCAAGTATACTGATCTCTCCCTTACGGTCATCTTCGTATCAGCCAACCACTTGCGAATGGTCAACCATACAAGCCAAACTATAAGGGAGAAAAATGCAATTTAAATCCATGGGAGTATAGTGTTATATCCCCGGGTCGTTATGTCCCAACGAGGTGTGTAAACTGTAATACAACGAATGTTTGTGTTGAAATGATATGGAATATACAAAAAATAGGAATCTGATTGACTAACACTAGGAATGTGAATAGTCATAGCTCTGTCACAGCTGTATCGTTACGTACAATCAGAAACCTAAAAACGTAAAAGATATACAAACGTACGTTTAACTTAAATTAAACGTAAACGTACAAAAACAAAACGGTTATAACTATAGTAGGGATTTGCATGCCTTAGGGGCTTAAATGCAAATTAAACAAACTTAAAATATTTATTTATAATTTACAACTTATATAAAAGTTAAGAAAACCTAAAAACCTAAAATGCGTACGGATACGTGACAATTACGTAAACGTAACAAAATAAAACGTGAATTCAGTCCAATACAACTCCCACAAATGTGAAAATCATATTTTTGGAATCCTAAAATGATAAGAAAATTATTAGAAAATTAAAATTATTTATTATACTATTATATTAATTATTATTACTTAAAAATGAATTAAATGTATTTAAAAATGAATTAAATAATAAGAAAATCTAAAATTAATTTAAATAAATGAAATAATGAATTGGAAAAATCTTAAATATTATAAAATGAATTTTAAAACTGAAAATGTATTTATTTTACAAGTATAGTATTTATTATTAATTATTTACTATTATAAAGTATTAAAAACTATTATTGATTTACTAAAAATATTAAACAGTTAAAGAAAAATATGAAACTTTTTACATAACTATAAAATAAATCTAAAAACCTAGGAAAATTATAAAAACTATATGTTATGTATAAAAATAAGCCAATAAGCTCAAGCTTCTAAATAGAAGCTATCACTTATTGGTAAAAGTGGTTCTTTTTGTGTTTTATGTTTTCTGGATTATTAACTGACTAATATTAAACATATTTAAAGAAAATGGAACTTTATAAACAAAGAAATAAGCTGATTCATGGGCTTATGGCTTATTCAGTGGGCTTGTGGCTCACAGCTTAGTCATAAGCTTGAAACAAGCTTTAAAAAGGCTGTACACAGGGAAAGAAGGAAAAAGAAACATGCACACATGCCAAATGGACAAGTGTAAACAAGAAATGTGCACTGAATTGCCCAAATGAACAAAGTGAGAGCTTATTGTTTAGACAGTCAAGCCAAGGCTTGACTTGGATGGAATGAAAGCTCAAATGAGCTTGGCATAAGCTCACACTAGAAAACAGAAGTAAAGATATATATGCACAAGTGTATAAACAGGAAACAATCAAAATGGTACCATGGAAAGCTCAGAATAAGCTCTTATAAGCAAATAAGCACTTTCCACTATACCCTTGTTCCAAACACCCCTGCAGCCTTGTTATTTGGCAGATTAAGCTTAGGGAATAAGCTTGATAAGCCAAGTTATGAGTGGAGGTAGCAAGATATGTTGGTTGGCTTTCCAAAAAGCCCAAGCTCACTCTGTGGGGTCCACAGATGAGCTTGTGAGAAGCTTGTGAAAAACCTCCCAAATGACTGCATGCTGGTTAACCAGTATACAAACCAAAATGGGACAAGTTAGTAGCTACTTGCAACCCTAATAAATAGGCTGCAAGAGTGAAATGAGGAACAGGAACAATAAGTTGGGTGGTTAAGCTTTATAAAAAGCCAAACCACTCAAGCTCTAGTTCACTAATGAGCTTTTAGGAAGTTTTTGGAAATGGTGTAAGATGACTGAGTACTCAGTCATCTGTTGTGAGTGGGCAAACAAAAAGCTTCAAGATAACTTATCAAATAAGCTTTAATAAGCTCAACTCATACTGTTGTGAGTTGTTGGGAATAAAATGATCAAAGTCAAAGAGCCTGCCAATGATGTGAAGAGCCTGCTAGTTGATTTTGAACAAGTATGAAGATGTTCTACCAGTACCTTCTGGGTAGAAGGTACTGCTGGTTGATGAAGAGCCTGCCAAGCTTATGTCAAGTCGATTAGATATTTTGTAATAGATATTTAGTTGAATTATTAGTCTTTGTACATTGTTATACGTTATGTAGAAGTAGATTAGTCTTCTGTGGTGACAGAAGAATATATCAGAGTTGTACATGGGTAGTTGTATTTAATTGTAGGCGCCAATATAGTCAAAGTATAGTATAATACTCTTCCACTTGACAACATGTAATAAGATATCCTTAACTTATAAAAGGATATCTTAGTCACTACTTCATGCATGCATCTTCACAAACCAATTAACCAAAAACAAACTATCTCTCAAGTAACTTAGTTACTTCAAATCACAAATCCTTTTACAATCTTAGATTCAAGATTACTTTGTAATCCTGGTGATACTTAGATCATCCGTATTATTTCATCAATAATATTGAATCGTTTTGTGTTAACCAAAGTTGTGTTCTTTGTTCATTGCATTCACACGTTTACTTAAACTCACCACCTTGTGTTCTTTTAAAGTGTGTTGTAGTAGATTCCGCATGCTAAACACATTCAATACATAAATATCTCAATCAAGAACATTCAAAACCGTTCCACAAGTGGTATCAGAGCTAGGCTTGATATTTACTAATTTAAAAGAAAAATGGATGTTGAACATATTCAAACAAATGTTGCAGCTAAACTTCCATTACTCAAGCAAAACGAGTTTGAAATGTGGAGACTAAGGGTAGAACAATACTTTCAAGTGCAGGACTATGCACTTTGGGAGATCATTGAACAAGGCAATTCATTTAAACCCCAAATCACCACATCAACAGTAAATGATGCTCTTGTAACAAGAATACAAGACCAACCATCAAATGCAGATGAAAGAATTCAGAAGAAAAATGATCTAAAGGCAAGGAGTATGTTACTGATGACTATTCCAAATGATCAACTTCTGATCTTTAACAAATACAAAGATGCCAAAACCCTCTTTGAAGCTATTGTGGCTAGGTTTGGTGGTAATGATGCTACCAAGAAAACACAGAAAACACTTCTCAAACAACAATTTGAGAACTTCACAGCCACAACCAATGAGTCTTTGGACAGTATGTTCAACAGACTTCAGAAGCTTGCAAGTCAGTTAGCCATCCATGAAGTGATGATAACTCAAGAAGACCTAAACTCTAAATTTCTTAGGTGTTTACCTTCAGAATGGTCTATGCATGTCATTGTCTGGAAGAACAAGTCAGATATTGACCAGATGAGTCTCAATGATCTCTACAACAATTTCAAAATTGTAGAACATGAAGTAAAGAAGACTACTGGGTCAAGTTCAGGAAATATGGCATTTGTTTCATCCCCAAACATCTCAAAGGTTGATAATGAAGACAAAGGTGGCAGAGAAGAAGGTACTGCCAACACAACCTTTGGTACTGCTAGTACTTCTAGTAGTACCAAATCCATTTTAGACGAAACAATTGGGTGTGCTTTTCTTACATCTCAACACAATGGGTCCGTATTAACATTTGAAGACCTTCAAGAGATTCATCCTGATGATCTTGAAGTGATGGACATAAAGTGGCAACTTTCACTTTTAAGCATTAGAGCTAAGAAGTTGATGATGAGGACTGGCCAGAAGATACTGATAGATGGAAATGAACCTGCTGGCTATGATAAGTCAAAGGTGGAGTGTTACAACTGCCACATGAAAGGTCACTACTCTAGAGAGTGTAGAAGACCTAAGAGGCAGGATGACAGAGGTAGAGGGTTTGACAACAGAAATAAAGGAAGCTTTGAGAAGAAAGGAAGCTTTGAAAGCAAGAGTAAGGTTGTTGAAGTTGCTGAGCCAAAAGCAATGGTTGCTATAGATGGCATGGGTTTTGATTGGAGTTTCATGGGTGAAGATGAGTCAACTTCTGATGAATTGGCTTTGATGGCATTCTCCAACCCTGAGGTAAAAATTTCTAAATGTTCAAATACATGTGAAGCTTTTGAAGAATTGCAAACTTTAAGAAAATGTTTTGATGAACTCACAATAGTAGAAAGAAAAACCAATCAAGCTTTATTTGACCATAAGTGTGGTATGTCCAAGCTAGAAAAACAAATCATTCACTATAGAGAAAATGAACTCACATTTTCTGATGCTAAAGGTGCTCTTAATAGACAAATATTTTTGAAAGATTCAGAAATAGAAATGTTAAGGACTGAGTGCACTAAAGTGACATTGGCTAGAGATAATATTCAACTGACTGTTACTAAATTGGAAATTGCTTCTGAATGTACTAGGAGCATAGTAGAGAATCAGATGAATAAGAGAATAAAATCAGGGATAGGATACAATAAATGTCCACCTCCTTATAGAGGAATTCCTTGTCCCCAAGGTAGTGATCTTGCTGCATCTGGTTTACATGAATTTGTTACCAAACCATTAGCTAAACCTGTAGTGATAAGTGAACCTTCTGAGAGTGCTAAGAATGTCTCACTCTCCAAGGTGCTCACTGAGAAGAGACCAGATGTCCTAATTATTGAGGATTGGGTATCTGATGATGATGAAGATGAGACTATTCCTATCAAAGGAATCAAAGTAGGACCAACCAGTCCTAAGAAAGTAGAAGTTAAAGCTAAGGCTAAAGCTGTTTTAAAGACAGTTGAAAGTTGTAAAAATTGTAATAACAAACCTAGGGGAAGCCAAAGAAATTGGAACAACCTTAAGTCACAACAACTAGGTGATGACTTTGTTATGATCAATAAGGCTTGTTATTATTGTGGTAGCTTTAATCATCTTCATGCTTATTGTAATAAATGGGTTTCTGGGAGTAAATCAAAGTCTAAAACAAATGTTACTCACCCCAGAAAAAGTTTTGTTAAGTCTAACACCACAAATGTTAAACATACTGTTAGACAAAATAAGCCTGTTATTGCAAAACCAACTGATAAGGGTACAAGAAACACTTTCAAAAGTGTACCAAAAGTTGAGAAGAGTCCTATTCAAAAGATAAATGTGGTCAAAACAAAAGTTTGGAGTCCAAAAACCAAAGGTCCTGCTAGACCAAAAGGTCCTGCTAGACCAAATGGTACTGCCAAATTTGGTATTGCCAAAATTGGTACTGATAGACCAAAGACCACACAATGGATTAGAAGGGAAAGTGCTGTTAAGTCCTCAGCATGTTGGATTTGGAAACCAATCCAATCAAAAGGTGCATCAACAATCCTGAAAAGGTTTGACTACATTGATGCAAGAGGCAAACCCAAGTCTGTCATGGCTTGGGTACCCCAAGGAAACTAATATGTTTATTCATGTGCAGGAACATTCAACTGATATTGAAGATCAAGGATATGTTGATAGTGGGTGTTCAAGGCACATGACAGGCAACATGTCATTCCTCTCAGACTTCAAAACTTTTGATGGAGGATATGTTACCTTTGGGGGAGGAATAGAAGGAAAGATCACTGGTAAAGGTACTATCAAAACCAGTAAACTAGATTTTGAAAATGTGTATTTTGTGAAAGAACTTCAGTTTAATCTTATTAGTGTCTCACAAATGTGTGACAAAAAGAACAATGTTCTATTTACTGACAATGAATGTATGGTTCTTTCTTCTGATTTTAAGATGCCTGATGAAAGTCAGATCCTTCTTAAAATACCAAAAAGGAACAATACGTATAGTGTCAATTTAAAGAACATTGATCCCAAGGAAGGTTTAACTTGCTTGGTAGCAAAAGCCTCATTGGATGAATCTATGCTTTGGCATAGAAGGCTTGGTCATGTAAACTTTAAAACAATCAACACTATTGCAAAATATGATTTAGTAAGAGGTTTACCCAAAAAGATTTTCCAAAACGACCAAACATGTGTTGACTGTCTAAAAGGCAAACAACATAGAGCTTCTTGTAAGCCCAAGACCCAAAACTCTATTACTCAGGCTTTACATATGCTTCATATGGATCTCTTTGGTCCTACTAATGTGTGCAGCTTGAATGGAAAGAAATATTGTCTGGTTGTTACTGATGACTATAGCAGATTTTCATGGGTTTTCTTCTTAAGATCTAAACATGAAACTAGTGAGATACTTAAAACCTATATCACTGAGGTAGAAAACCAATCTGATAAGAAGGTCAAAATCATCAGGTGTGACAATGGGACATAGTTCAAGAATAGAGTTATGGATGACTTTTGCAAGGAAAAAGGCATAAAAAGAGAGTTTAGTGTAGCTAGAACACCTCAGCAAAATGGAGTAGCAGAAAGAAAGAATAGAACACTTATAGAGGCTGCTAGAACTATGTTAGTAGACTCTAAGTTGCCTATTTCATTTTGGGCTGAAGCAGTTGGTACTGCTTGTTATGTACAAAACAGGGTTCTTGTGACAAAACCACATAGAAAAACACCTTATGAACTTTTCTTTGGTAGAAAACCATCTTTAAGTTTTATGAGACCTTTTGGTTGTCATGTCACTATTCTTAATACCAAAGATCATTTAGGCAAGTTTGATGGAAAAGCAGATGTTGGCTATTTGATAGGGTATTCCTTGCAGAGTAAGGCCTATAGAGTGTTTAACACTTGCACTAGGCTAGTAGAAGAGAATCTTCACATAGAGTTTCAAGAGAAACTAATAAATGTGAAAGGAGTTGGACCAGATTGGATGTTTGATGTGGATAGGCTTTCAGAATCTATGAATTATGTGCCTGTTACAGGTACAAATACTAATGATGATGCAGGTTCTGAAGACAATGTTTGAAACTCCTAAAGATCAAGATTACATCTGGATGCCAATTTGGAAAAGTATGGATCTATCTTCAAGTCAAGAAGGACCTTCAAACACAAGAAATGAAGGCAATGAAGAAGATCTAGGAACTCAGAATCAAGAGAATCAAGAAAGTGGTGCTAATGACAATGGTACTGCCAGTTCTTCAGATGGTCCTGCTAGTACAAGTATTGGTACTGCTGAGCCATTGAATGTTCAAATAGATGATTCTTTTCAAGAAGAAGTGGGGATTAGCAATCTTCCAACTACATATGAAGTTCCTAAAACACCAAACACTAGAATTCTCAAAGATCACTCAACTGATGATGTGATTGGAAGCATAACTTCTGGTGTTAGAACAAGATCTCAAGTTGGTTTATCTCAAGTCTTATCCTCAGATGAAGAAGGGTTTATGTCCTCTATTTATGAAGAAAAGAATAATGATAATTCCAATATATGCCTGTTTTCATGTTTTCTATCTCAGGCTGAACCCAAAAACATAAACAAAGCTTTAGATGATGCAAGTTGGGTGGAAGCAATGCAAGAAGAGCTTCTCCAATTCAAGATTCAAAAGGTTTGGATATTGGTTGATTTGCCCAGAGGTCATAGGGCAATTGGAACCAAATGGGTGTTCAGAAACAAGAAAGATGAAAGGGGTATAGTGATTAGAAACAAGGCTAGATTGGTAGCACAAGGGTATACTCAAGAAGAAGGGGTAGATTATGAAGAAGTGTTTGCTCCAGTTGCAAGACTTGAAGCAATTAGGCTATTCTTGGCCTATGCTTCATTCATAGGCTTCACTGTCTATCAAATGGATGTTAAGAGTGCATTTTTATATGGTGAGATTGAAGAACCAGTATATGTATCTCAACCTCCAGGCTTCATTGATGCTGAGTATCCAGATAAAGTTTACAAGATTACCAAGGCTTTGTATGGCCTACACCAAGCTCCAAGGGCATGGTATGAAACATTGGCTTGTTTTCTACTAGAAAGTGGATTCCAAAGAGGCAGGATTGATCCAACTTTGTTCATCAAAAGGACAAAGAAAGACATCTTGTTAGTGCAGATTTATGTTGATGACATAATCTTTGGATCAACAAACCAAGACTTGTGTGTAAAATTTGAAAAACTTATGCATAGTAAGTTTGAAATGAGTTCCATGGGGGAACTTACTTTCTTTTTAGGTCTCCAAGTGAAACAATCCAAAGAAGGCATATTTATCAGCCAAGATAAGTATGTAGCAGAGATCTTAAGGAAATTTAGTTTTACTGATTCTAAGGTTGCAAGTACACCAATGGATCCAGACAAAGGGCTACTCAAGGATGCTGAAGGAGAAGATATGGATTTGCACAATTATAGGTCAATGATTGGATCTTTGATGTATCTTACATCATCAAGACTAGATATCATGTTCTCAGTATGTGTGTGTGCAAGGTTTCAAATTCATCCCAAAATCTCTCATTTCACAGCAGTCAAAAGAATCTTTAGATATCTTAAGGGTCAACCAAGGTTGGGTCTTTGGTATCCAAGGGAATCATCTTTTGAATTGGTGGCTTATTCGGATAGTGACTATGCTGGTGCAACTCTAGACAGAAAATCCACAACTGGTGGATGTCAATTTCTTGGTTGCAGACTAATCTCTTGGCAATGCAAGAAACAAACAATGGTGGCCAATTCTACAACTGAGGCAGAATATGTTGCTGGTGCAAGTTGTTGTGAGCAAGTTCTTTGGATCCAAAATCAAATGCTTGACTATGGGTACAATTTTCTTAACACCATTATTTATATTGACAATAGCAGTACTATTTGTATCATTAAAAACCCAGTTCAACACTCAAAAACAAAACATATTGAAATCAGACACCATTTCATAAGGGATTGCAATGAGAAAAGGTTAATTCAAGTAGTTAAAATTGATTCTGAAAAGAATTATGCAGACCTTCTCACCAAAGCTTTTGATTTAGGTAGATTCAAATATCTTGTAGGAGGTATTGGAATGATAAATCTATGAAAAACATGTGTTTTTGTTCATAAAGTTAACTGGTATTGGCTTTTAAACATGGTACTGCTAGTTTGTAAAAAGGTCCTGTTAGTTCATAATTGGTCCTGCTGATACAAAATTGCTATGTTTTGTTCATATAAAGGCTTGAATGTTTAAAATGCTATAGATCAAGTGCTCTGCACTTTGTTCTTTTGGTTTGCAACTAACACATTTCAGGTTGATAACAAAACAAGAGTTCTTCCAATCAATTAGAAGCAACAAAAGTTATATTCATTTCAGGAGAGATAACAATCTCAGGGGAGGAATTAATAGCCCAGAATGGAAGAAACACCAAATTATGAAAGGAAAGACAAGAGCATACAAGATGATGCAGAGCTGGAAAAAGAGAGAGTTAGATCACATATCTAGAAGGGATGAAGCATTTCTCAAGGAGAAAGTTCTATCTAGATCAAACTAAGAAAAGTTTCAACTCAAAGGCATGCTATTAGATGATTTCACTTGTTGAGCCAATCATCCAAGATACACAGCTTCATTGCCTGTTTTAAATTTCCTCCATCCAAGGAAATTGCACCATCTTTGGGCCATCATGGCTTTTGGTATTCCACTCACCAAGTTTTTACAAACTAAAGAGTTGGCTAGTCCATAAGCAAACGGCTTTTGGTAAAGACAATTCAAATCCGTTGATGGTTGATAGTTTACCAAAAACTATATGGTTGTTAACTAACCATACTTAATTGTAAATAGTTAGCTAGTCCTTAAGCAAACGGCTTTTGGTAAAGACAACTCAAATCCGTTGATAGCTGGTAGTTTGCTAAAAACTATAAGGGATTTTTATAAAACTTTCAAAGGTACTGCTAGTACAAAATTGGTACTGCTAGTATAAAAAGGTACTGCTATATAGCCGTTGAGCCTGTCAGAAAAAGTTTTAGCCATTAGGCCTGGTAGTTAAAATTAGCCGTTGGGGTAGTTATGTAAATTACTGATGATTATATTATATTATATTTCACATATAAAAGATCTTTTTAACCGCCTTTTCATTTACTTATTATAATCTTTCTTATTGTCGGTTAAAAGTAATTCTCTCATATCTTCTTTCATCAGTCATTATCATAATTCACACACACCTTTCATCTTCTACCAGTACTACCAACAAATCCCACCATCATTTTCAAAATTTTCATTATGGCTTCCACAGTTGTTCTAGATTTTGTCCAACGTCACAATCAATTAGCATTTTTGGAGAAGTCAGAGGATAATGCCTCATTTCATCAAGTAGTGGACTTTTTAAACAACTCCTACATCAGGTTTGCTTTGCTAGTCAATCCCACTATTTATGAAAATCAAATTTTACAATTTTGGCAAACTGCTAAAATTAAAACTTCTGAAAATGGGGAACAAAGAATTAAGGCCAAAGTGGATGGTAAACATTTGACTCTTACTGAGTCATCCATAAGAAGACATCTTCATTTGGATGATTCTGATGGTATTAGTCAGTTACCAGATACTGAGATTTTTGAAAATTTAACAAGAATGGGGTATCATGCTGAGTTAAACAAACTCACTTTTCTGAAAAAGCATCTTACTCCACAATGGAGATTTTTGATTCACACAATCCTTCACTGTTTGAGCCAGAAGAAAACCTCTTGGGAGCAATTTAGTGGAAACATGGCTTCTACTCTCATTTGCTTAGCTACAAACAGAAAATACAATTTTTCTAAATATATTTTTGAAGGGTTGATTAACAATGTGAAAAATAAAACAAAGTTTTTGATGTATCCAAGATTTATTGGGTGCATCATTGGAAAAATACAACACTTGTTGCTTCCCACAGACTCAATTTATGAAACACCAAAACTTTCTCACAAAGTATTTTCAAATATGAGAATTGGTTTTAGAGGGGAGGAAATTCCACTTTTTGATGAAATGGTACCACAAAATCCAGAAGAACCAACACCATCAGCTGAAACACAATCATCTAGTTCTTCACATGGTTACATTTCACCAACACATCAAACAACACCAATACCATCTCCAGTACCATCAGCAACACCACCACAATCATCACATCATGTATCACAAACACAATCACCTCAGACATTGCAAGAATTGAAAGACAAGGTGAAGTTCTTAGAGAATGCTCTTAAAAGTCAAAATGAAAAGTTTTCTAAGATCAACATCAAATTGGTCAAAAGGGTCAAGAAATTGGAGGGTGAAGTGAAGAAGCTAAAGGGTAAAAAGTCTGCAAAGGTTGTTTTATCTAGTTCTTCACAGTCAGATGCTGATAGGATAGGTCACTCTTCCAAAAAGGGGAGGAATGATAGTTCTGAAGATGAGGAAGAGGCTCACTTTGAATTCCATGATGGAACTCAAGTTTATGATGAAGAGCCTGTTGGAGCAGGGCAAGAGCCTGCTAGGCCAGAAGAAGAGTCTGCTAGAAGAGAAAGACTGTTGGCTATGGGATATAAAGGGTCTGCTGAGAAAGTGTACAAGAGAAAGAGGAATTTAGAGCCTCAAGGGAATTTGTTTGTTCAGGGGAGGATTTATGCTGCTGATGAGCAATCTTCTGCTCCATCACAAGATCAAACTCCAAAGGATAAGGGCAAAGGTATTCTGATTGAAGATGAGCCAAAGTCCAAGAAGTTGAAAAGAACTCAGCAAATACAGATGGCTTTAGGAGAAGAAGAGGCCAAAAGAGTTCAAGAAGAAGAGCTAAAAGCTAGTGAAGCTTCAAGAATACTTGAAGTAATGAAAGAGCAGAAAGATGCTGAAGATGCTGCTCAAGCTCTTCTTGATTCTCAAGCTGCACAAATATTTGATGCACAACTACAATGGATTATCTCTATTGATCCAATTGTAAGAGGTCAAGCTTCTGTGTATGTGGATGATGAGTCTCTCAGTATAGAAGAGAAGACAGCCAAGCTTGAAGAATTCATCACCAAAAAGTATAGAGAAGAAGCCTTAAATGATGTATTTCAGCAGATCATGTAGTATAAGGAGAAAGGGTTTAAACTGCCACATGATCAGAAAGAGCAGATGAAGTTCTTCAAGTTATATCTGAAAAGGTCAGCAAATTGGAAGGATCATCAACTCAAAAGAAAATCATTTGAAGAGTTGCAGCATCTATACATTGAAGCCTACAAGAAGAACCACTGCACTCCTCCTGAACACACACAAGAAAGGTCTTCAAAGAAGAAGGAAGATGCTCAGAAGAAAGAAGTAGCAAAATTAGACACAGAGCAAGTAAGTAAAATGTTGATTACTTTACCTACTATCATTCATGCTGATCCAATTAGGTCTAGACACCCTATAATTGATTGGGAAATACACCATGATAGATTTGGTAAGTCATGGAAAATATCAAGGGTTGGGGGACAGTCTGCTATCTTCAAGAATTTTGAAAATCTAGTTCGAGCATCTGACAGAGCAGATTTTGAAGAATTGTGGAATCTAGTACAGATTAGGCTAGCCACAAATTCTAGCAATGATGTTAAGGAACAGGAATTATGGGTTGAATTCAATAGGATGTATGATCCTGATCCCAAAGATGATTATTGGAAGTTTCCATATTATGATCCCACTACAACCTGGGAATTCCTAAGTCATTGCAGTATTCATCATTTGTACACATCAAGTGGGATTGAACTCTTCATGTTGGCTGAGAAAGAGTATCCACTTAGTTATGAAGTGCTCTCAACTATGATCTCCAAGAGATTAAGGTGTGACAAAGATGATGAGAACTCAGAAATTGTTCAAAGTTTGCTAAGGAGCATATTTGAACAATGTGAAAGAAAAAGGAAGGATAGAAAGTAAAGGTTTTTGGAAGAGTTCCCTCAAATCCTCAAGGTATGTATTTTATTCATCAGAAACTTGTGTATTTTAATGGAAATAACAAGTTTAGGGGAGGATTGTTGGGAATAAAATGATCAAAGTCAAAGAGCCTGCCAAAGATGTGAAGAGCCTGCTAGTTGATTTTGAACAAGTATAAAGATGTTCTACCAGTACCTTCTGGGTAGAAGGTACTGCTGGTTGATGAAGAGCCTGCCAAGCTTATGTCAAGTCGATTAGATATTTTGTAATAGATATTTAGTTGAATTATTAGTCTTTGTACATTGTTATACGTTATGTAGAAGTAGATTAGTCTTCTGTGGTGACAGAAGAATATTATCAGAGTTGTACATGGGTAGTTGTATTTAATTGTAGGCGCCAATATAGTCAAAGTATAGTATAATACTCTTCCACTTGACAACATGTAATAAGATATCCTTATCTTATAAAAGGATATCTTAGTCACTACTTCATGCATGCATCTTCACAAACCAATTAACCAAAAACAAACTATCTCTCAAGTAACTTAGTTACTTCAAATCACAAATCCTTTTACAATCTTAGATTCAAGATTACTTTGTAATCCTGGTGATACTTAGATCATCCGTATTATTTCATCAATAATATTGAATCATTTTGTGTTAACCAAAGTTGTGTTCTTTGTTCATTGCATTCACACGTTTACTTAAACTCACCACCTTGTGTTCTTTTAAAGTGTGTTATAGTAGATTCCGCATGCTAAACACATTCAATACATAAATATCTCAATCAAGAACATTCAAAACCGTTCCACATGATTGGGCAAACAGAAAGCTTCAAGATAACTTATCAAATAAGCTTTAATAAGCTCAACTCATACTGAGACATTGAGTTGGGTACCTTGGCTTTGTGAAAAGCCAAGAATCACACTTACAAGCTCAGTGAGGAGTCTTTCTAAAGCTTAGGAAAATCAACTCATCACACTGTTTGCTTCAGTGTGATGAGTTGTTTGTAACAAAAAGTTTGGGGAGATAAGGTATCTATATTAAGCTACAAATTGATAAATAAGCTAACACATAAAATAAATGCCACTAGGGCAACACAAAGGAGCCAAAATCACAAGCTTGGGTCAACTCCATAAGCTTCTGCAAGCTTGTGGAGTTGACAGCACTCTTGTGATGCAGGGCAAAAATACTAAACAAAAAGCACTAAAATAAGCATGAAAACAAAGCAAATAAAAATAAGCAAAATTATATTTAACAAGAAAACTCAAACAGACAAGAAACTAGAAAAGATTAAAAACTATTTTGACTTTATACTAAACAAAGACCTTATGACTGAGTTGTATAGCTATTATTGATGCACAATCAAACAAGAACAGCACCAAACAAGACCATAACATAGTTTAACCATTACATCCAAACAACCCTTTAATGGGGTAACATTGATTTTTTCAAAACATAAGACCATGTGAACCAATTTCATCAAATCCAGGAGTATTTATGTGTCAAATAAAACTCTTTTCAGCACAACAAGTTGTCAAACAAGTGTAATCCTAGGATTATCAAATCTAAGCAAATGGACAGTCAAAATGGATTTTCCAACAACAATTTATTCCAAAACACAATAACTTAAGATAAAGCTAAATAAACATTAACTAACAACAAATTAACAAGAAAACAAGAGAATCAAACAGATTAAAGTCTAAACAGTAAAATTGCAAAAATGGAAAAATAAGCTTACAAGTGTATCTTGCTGCAAACCACAAAACCAAGGACTTACTCACTACCTAAGGCTTTCCACAAAGCTTCTAAACCCCAAGCATTCCAAGATTCACCCTGTACCTCACAGTTTCATCAAGAACACCATCTTTTTTTGATTTTTCATTTTTTATCTATCTTTGAATTTTAAAGACTCAGACTGTTTTAAGGTTTCTAAAAGCTTAAAAGCTTTGTCAGGAGCTTATGTGGGCTTATTGAGTCCAAAGAACAACCATAGTCAACAGAAATTTAAGAAACATGAAATTTAAAGGACAATTAACTAAAACTTGAATTTTAAAGGATAGAGTAACATTAAACTGGAAATTAAAGTTATATTAAGCTTATTAAAGTTCAATACATCACTAGAAAGCAGTAAAGAGTTTAATCTAAGAAAAGCAATAAAGTTTAATTAACTACGTGACATTGGCTAGCCCAAGGTGATCTTTCCTTCATTCTTCTTCCTCTTTTATACACTCTTTGAGTCCCTTGTCGACCTCTGAGCATTTCCCACTTGATCTTGGCCTTTGGATCTTTGAAAATCATCATAAACGTACACGTGGCCATTTTGGCGGGAAAAATATCAATAGCAGGTTCTTTTAATTAATGGGGCAATTAAGGGTATTTGGATGTTTGTAGAGGTGGAAGGGACAAGGGTGGAGGGTTGGTAGTGACTAGGGTAGCAGGTGGAGAAGAAACCAGGTATGTGGAGGGTAGTATTGGTTTTGGCGGGCTGTGAGAGGAAGAAGAAATACCAGGTCTGGGTTTGACCTGGTATTTGACCGGGTATTATTTATTTAAGGAGTTGGGCTGGATGGTGTTGGGCTGGTGATATAAAAGAGTGGATTGGGTTTATTATTTGGATTTTTGGGTTTATTGAAGTAAAGGGTCCGGATTTGGTTTATATAATAAATAAGCCCAAGGACTAAACTTGTAATTTCTGCATTCTTGAAGGACTAAACCTGTAATATTTCATAAGTTATCACAAGGACTAATAATGCCAAGTTTGTTAAACCAAAGGACCTTATTTGCATTATTTACAATTTAAAACACCCGGGGGACCTTTTATGAGATTTTCCAAAGTTGAGGGGGTGAAATTGTAAATTTCCCAAAAGTTATCAAAAGGTTCCAAATTATAAGTTATGAATAGTACAAGGGTATTATTTGATAAATTATACTTTTTAACACCCAGGGACTAATTTTGCCAATTTTGTAACTTGAGGGGTAAAAGTTGCCAATTATAGAAAACTTTCATCCAGGGACTATTTTGAACAAGTTTGATTGTCCAAGGACTTAAGTTGACTTTTCATTCATTTTAAACCTTCAGGGACTAGTTTTGAAAATTGGTGATACTTCAGGGACTGAAATTGACAATTGTGTGAACTTTGATCATTTTTCACTTGTTTTCAATCTTTTTGTACCTGAATCACATAAAAACACATTTCAATGATATTTGTAACATTTATATGGTCATTTGTGTGTTTTTGGTCGTTTTTGTGGGTTTAAATAATATAAAATATATGTGTATTTAGACACATATCAAATCCCCCACACTAAACTATTGCTAGTCCCTAGCAATCTTTTATGAAAATTTAATGGTTTTCAATCTCTTTACCAAAAGCCATTACTTCTGGAGTAGCCAATGTTTTAGTATGTGATACTTTGGTACAATGATAACCAAATGATTTTGAGCAAACCATCAGCTGTAAACGGATTTGATTCGTCTTTACCAAAAGCCGTTTGCTTCTGGACTAGCCAACTCTTAGATAAATTACAACTATTATCTTTGGTGAGCTGATTACCAATTATGGTTTTTCACTGCCTTTACCACAAGCCATAACCTTGCGGGCTAGCCAACTCTTCACTTTTAAGGATATGGTGAGTCGAATACCATACAATTTTTGGCAAATTGCAAGCCATAAACGGATTTGAGTTATCTTTACCAAGAGCCGTTTGCTCTTGGATTAGCCAATCCTTATGTGGGTTAGACATGGTAGACTGATTACCATTTGTTGTGTTTAGTACATAGTACTTCCACTAATTTTTTTTTTTTTTTTTTTTTTTTTTTTTTTAATTTGGCCATTTTTGGGTAAAAAGGGACTTAAAAGGGTATATATATGATCAAATTCGCCAGAATTTCCCCCCCACACTTAGAACTGAATATTGTCCTCAATATTCAAAGTCCCGGCTATTATGCCGAATCCCTGAACGTAAAAAGATAACATTCTTAGCTAAGTGTGGAAACACAACAATTATTCTCTTTTTTAATATTTACAATTTTCATTTATTTTTTAGATCTATATACAACATGTGGGGCATCTCCCCCACACTTAGGTGGTAGAAAGGGGTAAGAAGACAGAAACATGGGTGAAAACCCATGTTGTACTACTGTTTTTGATTACCGAGTCGCTAGCTTGACTCGACCTCGAATTAAATTGTTCATGAGGAAGCTACTGTTTTTGATAACCGAGTCGCTAGCTTGACTCGACCCCGAATTAAATGGTTCATGGGGAAATGATTGGGTGAGAAATTGGAGTGGAGTCCACTCACAGAATTATGAATAGTAAGGTAAGGAGAATATTTTTGGTTTTTTTTTTTTTTTTTTTTTTTTTTTTTTTTTTTTTGGATTTTATAATATAAACAGAAAAGAGAAAATGTTTTTGGATTTTATCTTATATATATATACAAAGGAAAAGAAAATATTTTTGTGTTTTATATTGTTTTTGGAAATTAAATATGATATTATATATAGTATATATAAGGGATAGATATTTCAACAAAACACAAATACAAATACGTTATACGCAGCACACCTCCCCGGCAGCGGCGCCAAAATTTGATCTCTCCCTTACGGTCATCTTCGTATCAGCCAACCACTTGCGAATGGTCAACCATACAAGTCAAACTATAAGGGAGAAAAATGCAATTTAAATCCATGGGAGTATAGTGTTATATCCCCGGGTCGTTATGTCCCAACGAGGTGTGTAAACTGTAATACAACGAATGTGTGTGTTGAAATGATATGGAATATACAAAAAACAGGAATCTGATTGACTAACACTAGGAATGTGAATAGTCATAGCTCTGTCACAGCTGTATCGCTAAAAACGTACAATCAGAAACCTAAAAACGTAAAAGATATACAAACGTACGTTTAACTTAAATTAAACGTAAACGTACAAAAACAAAACGGTTATAACTATAGTAGGGATTTGCATGCCTTAGGGGCTTAAATGCAAATTAAACAAACTTAAAATATTTACTTATAATTTACAACTTATATAAAAGTTAAGAAAACCTAAAAACCTAAAACGCGTACGGATACGTGACAATTACGTAAACGTAACAAAATAAAAAGTGAATTCAGTCCAATACAACTCCCACAAATGTGAAAATTATATTTTTGGAATCCTAAAAGGATAAGAAAATTATTAGAAAATTAAAATTATTTATTATACTATTATATTAATTATTATAACTTAAAAATGAATTAAATGTATTTAAAAATGAATTAAATAATAAGAAAATCTAAAATTAACCTAAATAAATGAAATAAAGAATCGGAAAAATCTAAAATATTATAAAATGAATTTTAAAACTGAAAATGTATTTATTTTACAAGTATAGTATTTATTATTAATTATTTACTATTATAAAGTATTAAAAACTATTATTGATTTACTAAAAATATTAAACAGTTAAAGAAAAATATGAAACTTTTTACATAATTATAAAATAAATCTAAAAACCTAGGAAAATTATAAAAACTATATGTTATGTATAAAAATAAGCCAATAAGCTCAAGCTTCTAAATAGAAGCTATCACTTATTGGTAAAAGTGGTTCTTTTTGTGTTTTATGTTTTCTGGATTATTAACTGACTAATATTAAACATATTTAAAGAAAATGGAACTTTATAAACAAAGAAATAAGCTGATTCATGGGCTTATGGCTTATTCAGTGGGCTTGTGGCTCACAGCTTAGTCATAAGCTTGAAACAAGCTTTAAAAAGGCTGTACACAGGGAAAGAAGGAAAAAGAAACATGCACACATGCCAAATGGACAAGTGTAAACAAGAAATGTGCACTGAATTGCCCAAATGAACAAAGTGAGAGCTTATTGTTTAGACAGTCAAGCCAAGGCTTGACTTGGATGGAATGAAAGCTCAAATGAGCTTGGCATAAGCTCACACTAGAAAACAGAAGTAAAGATATATATGCACAAGTGTATAAACAGGAAACAATCAAAATGGTACCATGGAAAGCTCAGAATAAGCTCTTATAAGCAAATAAGCACTTTCCACTATACCCTTGTTCCAAACACCCCTGCAGCCTTGTTATTTGGCAGATTAAGCTTAGGGAATAAGCTTGATAAGCCAAGTTATGAGTGGAGGTAGCAAGATATGTTGGTTGGCTTTCCAAAAAGCCCAAGCTCACTCTGTGGGGTCCACAGATGAGCTTGTGAGAAGCTTGTGAAAAACCTCCCAAATGACTGCATGCTGGTTAACCAGTATACAAACCAAAATGGGACAAGTTAGTAGCTACTTGCAGCCCTAATAAATAGGCTGCAAGAGTGAAATGAGGAACAGGAACAATAAGTTGGGTGGTTAAGCTTTATAAAAAGCCAAACCACTCAAGCTCTAGTTCACTAATGAGCTTTTAGGAAGTTTTTGGAAATGGTGTAAGATGACTGAGTACTCAGTCATCTGTTGTGAGTGGGCAAACAAAAAGCTTCAAGATAACTTATCAAATAAGCTTTAATAAGCTCAACTCATACTGTTGTGAGTGGGCAAACAGAAAGCTTCAAGATAACTTATCAAATAAGCTTTAATAAGCTCAACTCATACTGAGACATTGAGTTGGGTACCATGGCTTTGTGAAAAGCCAAGAATCACACTTACAAGCTCAGTGAGGAGTCTTTCTAAAGCTTAGGAAAATCAACTCATCACACTGTTTGCTTCAGTGTGATGAGTTGTTTGTAACAAAAAGTTTGGGGAGATAAGGTATCTATATTAAGCTACAAATTGATAAATAAGCTAACACATAAAATAAATGCCACTAGGGCAACACAAAGGAGCCAAAATCACAAGCTTGGGTCAACTCCATAAGCTTCTGCAAGCTTGTGGAGTTGACAGCACTCTTGTGATGCAGGGCAAAAATACTAAACAAAAAGCACTAAAATAAGCATGAAAACAAAGCAAATAAAAATAAGCAAAATTATATTTAACAAGAAAACTCAAACAGACAAGAAACTAGAAAAGATTAAAAACTATTTTGACTTTATACTAAACAAAGACCTTATGACTGAGTTGTATAGCTATTATTGATGCACAATCAAACAAGAACAGCACCAAACAAGACCATAACATAGTTTAACCATTACATCCAAACAACCCTTTAATGGGGTAACATTGATTTTTTCAAAACATAAGACCATGTGAACCAATTTCATCAAATCCAGGAGTATTTATGTGTCAAATAAAACTCTTTTCAGCACAACAAGTTGTCAAACAAGTGTAATCCTAGGATTATCAAATCTAAGCAAATGGACAGTCAAAATGGATTTTCCAACAACAATTTATTCCAAAACACAATAACTTAAGATAAAGCTAAATAAACATTAACTAACAACAAATTAAAAAGAAAACAAGAGAGTCAAACAGATTAAAGTCTAAACAGTAAAATTGCAAAAATGGAAAAATAAGCTTACAAGTGTATCTTGCTGCAAACCACAAAACCAAGGACTTACTCACTACCTAAGGCTTTCCACAAAGCTTCTAAACCCCAAGCATTCCAAGATTCACCCTGTACCTCACAGTTTCATCAAGAACACCATCTTTTTTTGATTTTTCATTTTTTATCTATCTTTGAATTTTAAAGACTCAGACTGTTTTAAGGTTTCTAAAAGCTTAAAAGCTTTGTCAGGAGCTTATGTGGGCTTATTGAGTCCAAAGAACAACCATAGTCAACAGAAATTTAAGAAACATGAAATTTAAAGGACAATTAACTAAAACTTGAATTTTAAAGGATAGAGTAACATTAAACTGGAAATTAAAGTTATATTAAGCTTATTAAAGTTCAATACATCACTAGAAAGCAGTAAAGAGTTTAATCTAAGAAAAGCAATAAAGTTTAATTAACTACGTGACATTGGCTAGCCCAAGGTGATCTTTCCTTCATTCTTCTTCCTCTTTTATACACTCTTTGAGTCCCTTGTCGACCTCTGAGCATTTCCCACTTGATCTTGGCCTTTGGATCTTTGAAAATCATCATAAACGTACACATGGCCATTTTGGCGGGAAAAATATCAATAGCAGGTTCTTTTAATTAATGGGGCAATTAAGGGTATTTGGATGTTTGTAGAGGTGGAAGGGACAAGGGTGGAGGGTTGGTAGTGACTAGGGTAGCAGGTGGAGAAGAAACCAGGTATGTGGAGGGTAGTATTGGTTTTGGCGGGCTGTGAGAGGAAGAAGAAATACCAGGTCTGGGTTTGACCTGGTATTTGACCGGGTATTATTTATTTAAGGAGTTGGGCTGGATGGTGTTGGGCTGGTGATATAAAAGAGTGGATTGGGTTTATTATTTGGATTTTTGGGTTTATTGAAGTAAAGGGTCCGGATTTGGTTTATATAATAAATAAGCCCAAGGACTAAACTTGTAATTTCTGCATTCTTGAAGGACTAAACCTGTAATATTTCATAAGTTATCACAAGGACTAATAATGCCAAGTTTGTTAAACCAAAGGACCTTATTTGCATTATTTACAATTTAAAACACCCGGGGGACCTTTTATGAGATTTTCCAAAGTTGAGGGGGTGAAATTGTAAATTTCCCAAAACTTATCAAAAGGTTCCAAATTATAAGTTATGAATAGTACAAGGGTATTATTTGATAAATTATACTTTTTAACACCCAGGGACTAATTTTGCCAATTTTGTAACTTGAGGGGTAAAAGTTGCCAATTATAGAAAACTTTCATCCAGGGACTATTTTGAACAAGTTTGATTGTCCAAGGACTTAAGTTGACTTTTCATTCATGTTAAACCTTCAGGGACTAGTTTTGAAAATTGGTGATACTTCAGGGACTGAAATTGACAATTGTGTGAACTTTGATCATTTTTCACTTGTTTTCAATCTTTTTGTACCTGAATCACATAAAAACACATTTCAATGATATTTGTAACATTTATATGGTCATTTGTGTGTTTTTGGTCGTTTTTGTGGGTTTAAATAATATAAAATATATGTGTATTTAGACACATATCATATACCAAGAAGTTCATTGTATTGTTCCATAACTGGTTTTGAATCAGTCATTTTGTAATTTGTGAAATTACTTACAAGAAACTTCTTACTTGATGCATCCTCAGCCATATATTTGGCATCCAAGGAATCTCATAGTTCTTTGGAAGATTCAACATTCTGATAAATATCAAAGAGAGAATCAGACATACCATTGAGGATTAAACCTCTGCAAATATAATCATTATTCTCCCATTTGCTCTTCTTCCTCATTTGTTCCACAGTAGCATCATCACCATCATCAGGAATATGAGTGCTCAGAACATACACTACACTCATGCTTGAAAGCAAGAAGTGCATCTTCTTCTGCCATCTCTTGAAGTCCACCCCTTCAAACTTATCAAGCTTGGCAAAGTTTGAAGCCATGTGTTTCATAGCCGCAACAGCCATTGATTATCACAAATAGTTTGCTTTGATTGTTGGTTGTGGTGAGCCCAGAACAAGATGAAGATAATCAATGACCTAACTACGTACCAATGAATGGCTACCAAATATCACTTGGAATCGTGTTATCACTTTCCAAAGTAAAATATTCGACCCTATTTCCTGGGTATCACCAATATCAACTTGGGATAAGACCAAATGTTCGTTATTGAATTAGGCACAAATTAATAACCCTTGCGCATCCAAGTGTTTATGTTTTCTGTTATGTATATATCATGCACGATTTGATCTTCCTATTTAAAGGAGAATACTCGTAGCTAGTCAAATGGAATTATTAGGATTAATCGGCCCATTAATCGCCTCATAATTATCCCCATTATAGCCATTAGTGGTTACATGACCAATTAAACGTGGTCATAAATGCAGCTTTAACTGCCACTTGAATAAGTCAGAGTAGGTACATACTCATTTCAGCAGTACTAATTTAGTACTAGCAGTAGTAACTCTGCTCCAGCAGTACTAACTGAATACTAGCAGTATTAACTCTGCTCCAGCAGTAATAATATAGTACTAGCAATAGTAACTGTAACACCCCAACCCGAAAAGGGTAGAAGTATTACGTTATGGTGACATATCAAAGCAAACACAAGCATATGATATAAATAATACAAAATGAATTTCAATGGTTACAAGGGAAAAATCTGAAGATACAAGGTTACAATGAGAATTACAATAAGTACTAAGTCTAAATATAATCTCTTCTAGTCATCTCTAATCCAGAATGACTATCAAGGTCTTCTAAGTCCAAAATACTCTCCACTCATAACCCAGCTTCCAAACTAAAACCTGCCGCAGGAAAAGAAATGCGGCTGAGCTTAAAAAGCCCAGTGAACAGATATAGAGGTAACAAGCAGTAATAATGGAATAGTGGAGTAAGGGAAACAATGCAAGGTATAATAAGATTTAGGGAAAAATAAAAGATTATAAGGTAAAGAAAACAGTAATCCACCACGAGCCCAAGTCAAGTCAAGTATCAAGCCAAGTATCAAGTCAAGTATCAAGTAACCAAGTAGCCATGTATCCGGAGGGGTGACCTCGGGATACCAAGTATAATGTGAGGGGATGCCTCAAAGGTTGGAGTAGCTAACTCCCAAGCTGTGAAAAACGTGTATCGCACACACCATCAGTCACCAAGTATATAACAAGTAATATCATGATAAATCCATCGAAACAAGTAACAAATCTAGGATGCATCCATACGCCCCAGTAGGCCAAGTACTTCCTCTACGTAACAAGTCAAGTCAGGGACGGGATAGGTCATCACTCTCCTACCCTAGAGTCATGCCATCGGTGCATCAATGACAAGGACATGAAACCCTCATGCCTAGTATACAAGTGGTGGCTCGTAGTCTCAAACTGTGGATCAAGGGTCAAATCAAGTATCAAGTGTCCAAGTTCAAGTTTCATATCAAGTGGTTCAAGTCAAGTTTCCATTTCAAGTATATCATATCAAGGTTTATTTCAAGGTTCAAGTCAAGGTTCAAATCAAGAATCATAGCATAGGGTTTATAGCAAAGGTTCAAATCAAAGTTCAAATAGATCATATCAAAGGTTCATAATCAAATGATTCGTAGGTTCATAGTAAAGATTTAATTCAAAGGTTTCATATCAAACGCGTATTTAGAAGTAATCTTTCAATAAGTGACTTTCATAAAATGATATTTAGTAAAGTCTTTCATAAACATAGTCTTTAAAAGTAGTTTTCATAAAACTTTTAGTAAAATTTCATTTAAAAGTGGTATCGCATCGTGCTCAACAACATCGTTTTAAAATAGCTTTTCTCAAAACATTTTCATATATAATTAAGAAAGGTTTTCGCATCCAGTTATAATATCAAATGAACCTTCAAGGTATCCAAGGATTTGAATATTCATGTCACAGGGTGACGAACGAATTATATCAAGTATCAAGGGAACATAGCAAGGTTCAATTTATCAAGGGGAGCATAGCAAGGTTCACAAATCAAGGGGAGCATAGCAAGGTTCAAGGGAGTAAGATAGACAAGAGAGAGAGAGAGTTCATGAGAAACCTGTGAGAAGGTCAGAATATATGTACCTTAAACCGCCAGGGAAACACACACTAGAAACATAAGGATCGGAATAAACTCCTTCTTCAGCGAATCTACACGAATTATAAGTTTACTTATAAGTTTCATAGTTTTCTTAATCATATAGGTTTCATTTTAGTTTTCATTCCATTTTAGGTAACTTTCCATATTTAGTAACTTTTCAAAAATAGCAAGTTTCCATATTTAGTAACTATTAGTTATAAACATTCAAGTAAATCCATTTAATCAATTTAAAGTAATTAGAGATGATCATATTGATAGTTTAAGGTTCGTAATGCCATATACATAAATTTAGGGTTCATAGTGAAGTTTTCATAAGTTTATGGTCCATTATGCACATATAGTAAGTTTAGGGATTATAGTGTCATTATGGTAAGATTAGGGTCTGAAATGTAAATATTATAAAGTTACAAGGTTTAACAAGTTAAGTCCTTTTAGTATAGAAAGATAACAATTTAGACCTTTTAGTTTGGAAAATAAACACATAGCACCTTTTTAATCCTTTTTAACCCTTAACAGTTTTTACCTATGATCTGGTCACGTTTTTAAGATTTTATGAACCATATTAGAACTTCGAAATAATATTTACAGACGTACCTCAGTGTCTTAATTATTTTACATAATTTTTCCAGATTTTATTAGCTAGCATAACTATATTCTAAAAAATCACTTAAGCCAACTCGTTCAGATTTCTGATCAGATTTTACATACGAAAAGTTTGTATTATTTTACCCCTTCATAAAAATTTATAAAAATCTATAAAAATTTCATTAATTACTAGACATATTAAATATTACTCAGTTCAAAGGGCATCTTCTAATTCGACACGGTTTGCAAATTAAAAATCAAAAACCCGGACTGTTTTTCAGACATACGAATTCAGTTTGACACTTGAATTTGTAAAATCGAAAAATGTACCTTCCCGACCTCTAAAAATTACAAGGTTAATTTTCCCAGAAAGCTATTTTCTTGAACTTAGTTTTAGACTCCAAAAACTCCCAAAAACACGTTACCATCATTTAGTTACAATCGATTCAAGTTGGACTAATTTTCTGATCAGTAGCAGTTTCATGATTCTATGCAATCTTTTAGGGTTTTGTCATTCTAATGATTATTCCATTGCTACAAACAATTATAATTTACATCAAATCAAACCTAGGTTTATTCATAAGTGATCTTAACATGTTCATATCAATTATTAACACAACACAAATTATAGGTCGATCCATTTTAGGGTTTCTTATTCATTATCATTTTATGTAGTTCTCTTTTATCATCATGTGATCTTTAAATCGACAAGAACATCGAGGAAAGCATAACAAGAATCGACAAGAATCAAACAAAAGGATGATACGAATACCCTTGATGACCCAACGAAGAACAAGCACACCACCCGATCAAATCACCAACGATTCTCCTTCCTTCCTTCTTGTGGTACGCACGGCAGAAAACAAAAGGAATGGGTCGATTAGGGTTTGTTCAAGAACACAACATAGAGATTGATCTAAAAAACATTAGATTACAAATGGAACAATGAGAATAATGATCAAACCTAGCTTCTCCTTCTTCCCTTGGATCGAATAGCACAAGAAGGCTTTAGGGTTTTTTTTTCTTTTCTTTTTTTTTTTTTTTTTTTTGATCGAATGGCAAGAATAAGAGGCAGCCGAAATTTTGATGGAGAGTGAATTAGGGCTTTGATTGTTCGGTTATAAGAAAATTAAGGGAAGACCGTGTTTTAGGATGGGAACAAATAAGGAATGAATCAATTATCATAATGGGCTAAATCAATGCATGATCATCTCTTTTAATTCTTTATGGGCTGAAAATCATGTTGTAACACATAAAAGAAAATCGCCTAGCTTAGTGTAGTTGTAGGATTTTTATTTTGTACATTTATTTGTAATGTAAAGTTTTTATTTAGAGCTTAAATCATTACATAACTTAGGACATAATCATTTTAGGTTAAGTACAATTAATGTTGCTTATATGATTTTCATAAGTTCTTAAAATTCAAATTTGAGGGCATTATTGTCATTTCGGATTGTTTTAATTTTGGGGTTTTACAATTCTTCCCCTCTAAAAGAAAATTTTCGTCCTCGAAAATTGAAATGAAATGGAACGGAAGCACAAGGAACCAGGAACGGAACATGAACGACTTGTTTCTCATGACTCTATCTTGTTGATCAAACTAGCTTCGGTTTCTTCAGAAAGGACATACCATACTGAATTCAGATCAAAAGAATAATATACCAAACGTAATAAATGATAATCGTAATCTCTCTCGAGAGATACAGGAAATACGTAGGATTTGACGGGTATACCGTCCATAGAATTTGATTAAACAAATCAGATGAGAACGTACAGAAAAGAGATTGTTCGATATCACCAAACGGCAGAAGGTTCTACAACATAACCTAAGATTATTATCGGAAATATAGAGGTCAGCAAAATGCGTGACGAGAATCCAAGCGTATCAAGTCGCATAACGGTGAAAGCAGATTAAACACATAGATAGAATGAACCTAAAGTCTCACTAACACAGATAATCTCCACAGCTATCAGAAATTCTAAGGCTTCTAAGGCACTCCTCGAAATATCCTATGATCACAATGAGTGCACGCTATATGATGTACGTATTATCACGTTGGCCAGACGTCATAACACTGGCATCATATAAATACGCCCTCATGATGGTCATACTTTATCTCAAGTCGTGAACAAAATAACCTATCTTAATCCACCTAATCCTTCTACAGTCTCAGAGGTCATCAAAGTCAAACAACATTACCAAAAGAAGAACGAAACTACTCGAAAGAGTAACGGAAATCCTAGAATGTCTATCAAGATTAAGGTACGTCGTTAATAGCATTAATCCTTCATCACTCACCGAAATCGACTCAGCCAATATAAGTGGCTACTTCAAAATCTGCCCATTCCGGGACATAAATCTCAAGGTTCCTTCCATAATTCGTCAAAATTCGCATAACAAAACTATCATCCAACAACCGCAGAATAAACACAGAACGGAATTTCTAACATAGAACCTAAATCATTCAAGGGATCTTATCATCAGGTAACGGAAACTTAAGTAGGTTGAGAGGAAGTGAATTACGTCATCAATGGCTTCATCCTTCACAAAATCAACTCTCCCAAACACAATGTTTGCTTCAAAATTCATCCACTCAAATACATGATTTCAAATCTCTTCCAATTCCAAGTAGTCTGTCTACGTCTGTCTATATGATTATAGGAATTATAAACTCGAGTCTGGTCCCTCAAGCCGTCGGCACCTCTTCTGGACATTGTGGTGTGGTAGCGTGAATCTCTGACATGATCACCGTGCATTCTTCCATTCGCGAGTCTGCTTCTGCTCTCAATTCATCTTAGTACAACTAAAATGAATAGAGAAGCAAGACTGCGTGTCTTTGACAGCTCTTCTAGCACAGTTCAAAATTCGCCAACTCAAACAGCTGTCATCACCGGACACCTGGTAGTGTTGTCTACTACAATCTCTGAACGCTAATCAAATCCACTCTTCCAGAACAAAGGGTCATTCTACTTAATACAAGATGATCTACGTGTTCTTCGTTCGTCTCTGAGCACAAACACACTGTCATACTATGAAAATTGTCCAATTACTCGCGAAAAACATGATTCTATTAGCCAATACGATTGGCATCATTTAAAACTCATAATGATCACAACGAGTACGAAAGCAGCTTCATGAATCATCTCAGGGAAAACTTCATATCTACTTCACATCACCTATATTCCTCTTCACGAATAAAACTAAAATGCTTCACGGAGGTTACTCTCAGTTAGTCATCTCCCTTCTTAGAAGTTCTTGTGGTTGCTTCTTCAGTCCTTCAGACATTAAATGAGGCCGTCTGATACGGAGTTTCAAAGGTAGAACAAATCAATCATTGATACGCGAAAATGGATAATGATTTTGGATAGTGATACGGTTAAATTCACGAGAGTCGATATGCCACCGCATACTTCCTTCTTTCTTTTTCATAAACAACAGGAACATCCAAATAAAAACACTGAGGTGAACAAAATCATATTCCATCAGTTCCTTCAATCTCTCATCTTCTATGGCATCAAGATTTCGTTAACTGGGATCAGTTCAATGCCAACTCTACTTCCCAAGCAGGAGGGAATCTCAAGAGGTTCATCAGAGAACATCGAAAAAAATTTTGTACAACAAAATACTTCCAATGCCAGAGCTTCCTAAGGGTGGACACTAATAAGTGTCAGGAGAAACTTGACAATCAAATGAGATCGGAATAAGTGTTTCCATAGCAACATCGATCTTAACAGATTTAAGCGGTTAGGAGTCATCATAACAAAAGTAGAGTGAAGCAGATCGTTAAGGATCACATCTCAGATATGGTAGTATATGGTAGCTTTACGAAAGCCAGTCAATCAATAACCAAAAGACCTCAAAATAAAATATATCAGAAGTAAATGGATTCGTGGATCGAATACGGTCGTCAAGCCGGACGGGTAGCTCATATGTCAAGGTCAAGTACATGGTTCATCATTGTGTTGGGATAGATAAACGAACAGTTCAAAGTGTCGGAATTTTGTTTAACTTTCTGGCATAAAGGGCAGGTAGGGTGTGTATCATTGGTAATACGAACATCGTATAACCGTCAAAAGTGAGATTATATGGAATATTAGCTATCAGCATCATCATTCTTAGTTAATAATTTCGTACTGAGATAGTAATTACACCATATCCTTCCAAAGGAACTGGTTGGCAGACAAGGTTCAATCATTTAAAGGGAGGGAACAAAACTTCTTATATTCGTGGTTGATAATTGCCAGGGTTCTCATGGGAGTAGTAACGGATTACGCAGAACTGAGTAGTATCAGATGATACACTTCATACCCGACATGGGTATTGAATTTATAGAATGTGTCAAACACATTATGGTTGAATGACCATCTGGATGGTCGGAAAGGTATCAAACTGTTTATCAAACAGATCAGAAGTGGAGATCAAAATCAGGAAATGAAACTTAAATGGTGCAAGGTATCCATGAAGTCTTCGAGGAATTCCAAACTTACTTGGTTACTAACTTAAGTTGCAAAACTTTCTAGCTTTTGAAACAAATGTTCTTATAAGGCTTAGCTAAAGGCAAAGGCACGAATCAGAGTGATGCGGAAGCAATGCTACTTACATAGATGTCTTAGTCTACCCATTCCTCACCGGTAATAACTTAAATTCTTATGGGAAATCCTAAAGCAATTTTCAAAGGTTGTCTTATGAGCGCCTACAGTGGAAACTTAATGGTCCAAACTTCACAGGTCAAGGGTAAATGTTTTACAAGTCGCAGCCTGTCTCTCTGATACCATAATTGTAACACCCCAACCCGAAAAGGGTAGAAGTATTACGTTATGGTGACATATCAAAGCAAACACAAGCATATGACATAAATAATACAAAATGAATTTCAATGGTTACAAGGGAAAAATCTGAAGATACAAGGTTACAATGAGAATTACAATAAGTACTAAGTCTAAATATAATCTCTTCTAGTCATCTCTAATCCGGAATGACTATCAAGGTCTTCTAAGTCCAAAATACTCTCCACTCATAACCCAGCTTCCAAACTAAAACCTGCCGCAGGAAAAGAAATGCGGCTGAGCTTAAAAAGCCCAGTGAACAGATATAGAGGTAACAAGCAGTAATAATGGAATAGTGAAGTAAGGGAAACAATGCAAGGTATAATAAGAGTTAGGGAAAAATAAAAGATTATAAGGTAAAGAAAACAGTAATCCACCACGAGCCCAAGTCAAGTCAAGTATCAAGCCAAGTATCAAGTCAAGTATCAAGTAACCAAGTAGCCATGTATCCAGAGGGGTGACCTCGGGATACCAAGTATAATGTGAGGGGATGCCTCAAAGGTTGGAGTAGCTAACTCCCAAGCTGTGAAAGACGTGTATCGCACATACCATCAGTCACCAAGTATATAACAAGTAATATCATGATAAATCCATCGAAACAAGTAACAAATCTAAGATGCATCCATACGCCCTAGTAGGCCAAGTACTTCCTCTACGTAACAAGTCAAGTCAGGGACGGGATAGGTCATCACTCTCCTACCCTAGAGTCATGCCATCGGTGCATTAATGACAAGGACATGAAACCCTCATGCCTGGTATACAAGTGGTGGCTTGTAGTCTCAAACTGTGGATCAAGGGTCAAATCAAGTATCAAGTGTCCAAGTTCAAGTTTCATATCAAGTGGTTCAAGTCAAGTTTCCATTTCAAGTATATCATATCAAGGTTTATATCAAGGTTCAAGTCAAGGTTCAAATCAAGAATCATAGCATAGGGTTTATAGCAAAGGTTCAAATCAAAGTTCAAATAGATCATATCAAAGGTTCATAATCAAATGATTCGTAGGTTCATAGTAAAGATTTAATTCAAAGGTTTCATATCAAACGCGTATTTAGAAGTAATCTTTCAATAAGTGACTTTCATAAAATGATATTTAGTAAAGTCTTTCATAAAGATAGTCTTTAAAAGTAGTTTTCATAAAACTTTTAGTAAAATTTCATTTAAAAGTGGTATCGCATCGTGCTCAACAACATCGTTTTAAAATAGCTTTTCTCAAAACATTTTCATATATAATTAAGAAAGGTTTTCGCATCCAGTTATAATATCAAATGAACCTTCAAGGTATCCAAGGATTTGAATATTCATGTCACAGGGTGACGAACGAATTATATCAAGTATCAAGGGAACATAGCAAGGTTCAATTTATCAAGGGGAGCATAGCAAGGTTCACAAATCAAGGGGAGCATAGCAAGGTTCAAGGGAGTAAGATAGACAAGAGAGAGAGAGAGTTCATGAGAAACCTGTGAGAAGGTCAGAATATATGTACCTTAAACCGCCAGGGAAACACACACTAGAAACATAAGGATCGGAATAAACTCCTTCTTCAGCGAATCTACACGAATTATAAGTTTACTTATAAGTTTCATAGTTTTCTTAATCATATAGGTTTCATTTTAGTTTTCATTCCATTTTAGGTAACTTTCCATATTTAGTAACTTTTCAAAAATAGCAAGTTTCCATATTTAGTAACTATTAGTTATAAACATTCAAGTAAATCCATTTAATCAATTTAAAGTAATTAGAGATGATCATATTGATAGTTTAAGGTTCGTAATGCCATATACATAAATTTAGGGTTCATAGTGAAGTTTTCATAAGTTTATGGTCCATTATGCACATATAGTAAGTTTAGGGATTATAGTGTCATTATGGTAAGATTAGGGTCTGAAATGTAAATATTATAAAGTTACAAGGTTTAACAAGTTAAGTCCTTTTAGTATAGAAAGATAACAATTTAGACCTTTTAGTTTGGAAAATAAACACATAGCACCTTTTTAATCATTTTTAACCCTTAACAGTTTTTACCTATGATCTGGTCACGTTTTTAATATTTTATGAACCATGTTAGAACTTTGAAATAAAATCTACAAAAATTTACAGACGTACCTTAGTGTCTTAAGTATTTTACATAATTTTTCCAGATTTTATTAGCTAGCATAACTATATTCTAAAAAATCACTTAAGCCAACTCGTTCAGATTTCTGATCAGATTTTACATACGAAAAGTTTGTATTATTTTACCCCTTCATAAAAATTTATAAAAATCTATAAAAATTTCATTAATTACTAGACATATGAAATATTACTCAGTTCAAAGGGCATCTTCTAATTCGACACGGTTTGCAAATTAAAAATCAAAAACCCGGACTGTTTTTCCAGACATACGAATTCAGTTTGACACTTGAATTTGTAAAATCGAAAAATGTACTTTCCCGACCTCTAAAAATTACAAGGTTAATTTTTTCAGAAAGCTATTTTCTTGAACTTAGTTTTAGACTCCAAAAACTCCCAAAAACACGTTACCATCATTTAGTTACAATCGATTCAAGTTGGACTAATTTTCTGATCAGTAGCAGTTTCATGATTCTATGCAATCTTTTAGGGTTTTGTCATTCTAATGATTATTCCATTGCTACAAACAATTATAATTTACATCAAATCAAACCTAGGTTTATTCATAAGTGATCTTAACATGTTCATATCAATTATTAACACAACACAAATTATAGGTCGATCCATTTTAGGGTTTCTTATTCATTATCATTTTATGTAGTTCTCTTTTATCATCATGTGATCTTTAAATCGACAAGAACATCGAGGAAAGCATAACAAGAATCGACAAGAATCAAACAAAAGGATGATACGAATACCCTTGATGACCCAACGAAGAACAAGCACACCACCCGATCAAATCACCAACGATTCTCCTTCCTTCCTTCTTGTGGTACGCACGGCAGAAAACAAAAGGAATGGGTCGATTAGGGTTTGTTCAAGAACACAACATAGAGATTGATGTACAAAACATTAGATTACAAATGGAACAATGAGAATAATGATCAAACCTAGCTTCTCCTTCTTCCCTTGGATCGAATAGCACAAGAAGGCTTTAGGGTTTTTTTTTTTCTTTTTTTTTTTCCTTTTTTTTTTTTTTTTTTTTTTTTTTTTTTTTTTTTTTTTTGATCGAATATCAAGAATAAGAGGCAGCCGAAATTTTGATGGAGAGTGAATTAGGGCTTTGATTGTTCGTTTATAAGAAAATTAAGGGAAGACCGTGTTTTAGGATTGGAACAAATAAGGAATGAATCAATTATCATAATGGGCTAAATCAATGCATGATCATCTCTTTTAATTCTTTATGGGCCGAAAATCATGTTGTAACACATAAAAGAAAATCGCCTAGCTTAGTGTAGTTGTAGGATTTTTATTTTGTACATTTACTTGTAATGTAAAGTTTTTATTTAGAGCTTAAATCATTACATAACTTAGGACATAATCATTTTAGGTTAAGTACAATTAATGTTGCTTATATGATTTTCATAATTTCTTAAAATTCAAATTTGAGGGCATTATTGTCATTTCGGATTGTTTTAATTTTGGGGTTTTACAGTAACTTTGCTCCAGCAGTACTAACTTAGAACTAGCAGCAGTAACTCTCTGAAGGATTGAACCTTCTGATGAGTTACTCCCAACCACTATTAGAGTCAGGGAAATCAGGGACTTGATGGGTGTACACTCCGTACATCCAGACCCATTTCCAAGTATGATCACATCCTTCAATTGAACCAAATTTCCAACATGAATGTCTAGTCCCAAAAAAAGGTAAAACTTTTAAAATTTTGTAAAAAAAGTTATGCTCATTTTAATACATGTTTAAATATTTGAATATTAAAATTAGTTTTGAATCACATATGATTACTCTTACATATTACAACGAAAAGAAAGACGAAAAAACGTGAAGAAACTGACAACAAAAATTTGTCTAATATATATCAAAGTGTCCATCCATTGAAAGATAATTAAATGCTCGTCGCGTTGGTGTAATTTTTTTTCGCTTAACGATTAACAGTTTAAAAAATATTAGTTTTTGAAAAAAATAGCAAAAATAAGTTTGTTATTTAATATAAAGATGAGTGACTATAATTGATTAATTGATATGCTGAAAACTTTTATTACGTAAATGAATTGTGCTCATATTTTTTACGTATAAAAGTGTTTTGGATAATGGATAATAACTAAACTTGTCATTTTCCTTGAGGGGGTGATACTCACATCACTTTTTTTTATTCTTTCACCACAATTATTCATATCTTATCTTGTATCATATGCATTAGTAGTTTAACATTGTGGTGAAAGAATAAAAAAAAATGGTGTAAGTATTCTTTATATGGCTCATTGACAAATTTGTTATCATATACTTCCTTTTTCTCTTTTGCAATTTTCCATAATATAAACAGTCATCAAACCAGACTAGGACAAGAAAGAGTACCTTTTGCTTTATTTTAGAAGTGCTTTTAGAGCTCACACTTGCTCTCCAAGGTTCCACTTTCACTTGTAACTTGTAAGACGTGTCACCCCTCTAATTTGCTCCAATGAACGCGTGACAATGTTAGGTTTGGTATAGTGTGGTCTTATTACTTTTTAGTCTAACATTAGATAAGATTGAAAATAATCAGCAAATTTTTGTCCCACATTATATATATATGTATTTCCCAGGAGTGGGATGTGCAAGAAAGGGTTGTACCCAATGCTATTTGTATAAAATAATGCCATAAACAGTGCTAATAACAGTACCTCCTCATGTTATAGCCACACATTTCGATTCATGCCATTATTTTATAAACCCATCTGATAAATCCTTCCCCCCTCCCCCACAAATTTTGCTGAATCTTCTTCTCACCATAACTGATTACAAAACTGCCCTCCCGTTAACTCTAGAACCCTCTTCCCTCTTCTCTACTCCCTCCCACACACACCATCCTCATAAAAACTGATCAAGAAAGTGCAGCAGAGATCCAAAAACAACCATTCCATCTAATCATCAACATCTCTTAAAAATAAAGCGATTCACATCTAATTCAGATGGTTTGATTCATCCGCCAAGAAGCCGATGAAAAAGCTAACTAACAAGATCTCCGTTTCCGATGAAGAAGTAAGCCAAACCAAGTTTTATCTTAATGATTTGCTGTCTTAAGTGATGTTTATTTTAGGGTGCCAACTACCACCCACAAACCCATCAAAACCGAGGCCTCCACCAAAATCACTCTGTCGATTATACCAAACGCGCTTATGGATCGATTGTAAGAAAAACAAGTGCTGGTAGTCAGATGATGTTGAAGATGGAAATGTAGATGATGATGATGTGATGAAGAAAGATGGATTTGATGATGGTGTAAAGGTGGATGGAATAGATGATGTTTGTGATGATAAGTTGATGATTGTTGACTTGGGAAAAGTCAAAGATGAAGAAGATGGTAATGAGGAAGTTAATGATGAAAGAGCCATTGTTGGGTTCCGAGATTAACAAAAATAAGTTTCCAGAAGTTGTCATTGAAAAAAAGAAGACTCATCAAAGAAATGAAATATCAAGTGCTGTTACTAAAAGTATTAGAAAATAACCTCATCCTGTTGTAAATCATCCTAGAGTCATTTCAAGATCAAGTAAGTTTGTATTCTTTAATAATCTTTAACCATAATATGTCATGTTTTTAACTTGAGTTATCCACTTCATATCAAAGGTAACTAACGCGGACACTACTGATATAGTGATATATAAAAGGGGTTTGATGAGGAATGGTGGTATTGAAGGATGTATGTATGATTCATTATTACTTTATGCATATATTATTGGAGAATGGATGAGCGTATGATTATTTAAACACTTTTTTATTACTCTACATTTTTTTACTAATTGTTAATTAGGATTTACTTTGTGACTGTTGAGCATGATGAATTACTATATGAAAAAGCCACAAACATTTGGTAAAGTACAAATTTGTTTGACTGTAAAAACTCAGTTTTACTGCATTGTTTGACTGTCTACTTTTTTATGTATGCGAACATTTAGTAGAAATTTAGTACACTGTTTTTTGTTGATTTTGTAATGTATGTAGTTGTTGATTGGGTTGTTTTTGTGAATCAGTGATTACCGTGAGTTGGGTCACCAAAATCAATATGAATCTGCTGGACTAGATGCTTCGTTTGAGGACGAAAGAAATTTGGATCACATTATAAGGGATCGTCAAGCCGCTGGTGTTGCTTCACAGCGAAAGTTTCCTCAGCTACTTCATGATCAAGGTTAATTGCTTATTTTTTGATGTTCAATTGAGTCATTTAATTTTGAAGAGTATATTGTCATTTGTTACATTATATTGTTTTTGTTAGTGTACTGTCTTAAAATGTATCATGTGTTACGTGTAGTCTTAATTTGTGGAAATGGGAACAATTAAGCATAGTTTGAGTGTGCAACTTAATATACTATAACTCGAATATATTTATCTTAAGCTCATGATAGACTTTACACAGTTGGCTGAAACCATACAAATCCAAGTAGTGTTCCTTATTGCAATTATGCGCTTTTACCGAATACGTTACTTTAATTTGTATTCTTATGTAGCTTAATGGTTACGCAGATGGTTGCTTTGCTAATTTGGAAAGGATCAAGATGCTGCTGGACAAAGAAACGAGACCACGTTTTAGTAGTTGAGCGGGAGTTGCTGGAGGCCACAGGAAAAAGCAAACATGCATTTTCATTGATGTTGCAGGGATGAGCTTTTGAGAAGTACAAGTGAACTACAATGTTGAACAAATATCCTTCAAAGATTTAATACATGTTACAGATTATTACAAAATTTATATCTTTTCAGTGATGATTTAATTTATGAAATTTTGTTAGGAGGTTTTATCGAATGGTACCACACTTTGTGTCACTTCATTTTCACCCTTTAACCTTACAACCAAAACTGTTGACCATGAACAATTGAACATAAGAGATGCCACTGGGATATATGCCATAAGATTTAGTTTATGTTAGTGAAATGGTTTATGACATTTTATACATTTTTTTTTTATCTCAGCATGCAAAAAATTGAACTGCCCAAATATATTCATGCAAAGCCCTCCCGTCGCAACGCGCGGGCTACCCCGCTCGTTTATTTTAAAGTACAGAGTGATTGTTTTGATAAAAAGGCACAGTAATAATTCTTAAGTTGACATAGTGATAATTGATAAAGGAGCTTTAGGTGTGGTCTTGACCGTTCCTCGCCACTCCTACGTGGACCTCTCGCCGTCCCTCGCCACCATATCGTAAAGCCTCATCGTCGCTAGCCAAACTCCCTCTCATCGTCTGCACGACGAGCAAAATTGTCTGCAAACTATCAGTTGGAGTGGAGCCGGGATAAATGATTATATTTTCTCTTCTTTTTTCTTTTTTTTTTAATTTTTCAAGTGTGTGAAAACGGGGAAGAAGAAGAAGTTTTTTTTTTTTTTTTTTTTTTTTTTTTTTTTTTTTTTGCCGGATGAAGAGGCATTTATTGGATTGGATCTGGTACATGAAGCAAGTAGTAATTTCAAGTAAATGGGCAAAAGTTTTTTTTTTTTTTTTTTTTTTTTTTTTTTTTTTTTTTTTTTTTTTTGCAAAGGTGAATTATATTAATACAAAAAAACTTTACATCATAGGAATAACATAAACTGATAATGGACATCACCCATATCAGATACAAAGAACACAGATACAGTCTAAACTAACACATCAGATATCAGACAATACCAACAACTTGTCTGACATAACTGTTCTCAGACACTTATGCAAAAACAGAGGAAACCATATTCACATCTACCTCATTCCTCTTTGTATCCATTCATAAACACTGAATTCACTTTTTTTGCACCTACTATCTAGCTACATTTCCATTGCTTCATCCCACTTAGGCACTCAACCTGCCACCACAGTAGCCTAAGTGGAAATGAAGAATGACATCACTAGGCACCCATAACCCATCCATTGGGGGGGGGGGTCTGCCAAAGCAACCTACATTTCCCTATCATAGAAGGGCTTCAGTTGCTTAGGAACACTCTCCCTCCATGATGACCAACCATTACCTCCTATGCAAATGTATTGAGTGGACCAAGCAGGTTCATCTTTCACTCCTCGCTATTCCACTAATCATACATTGGCCACCCAAAACACTTACCCTTCACAAAGAGCAGCCCTACTTTATAGTACATCTCTTTAAATTAGACCTCCTACTTTCACCACATATCTTGCCAAACTTCCTCCCAGGGCCAAGTTTGGGAAAGAATATGGGCTCAAATAGGTACAATCATACCAAAGAGACTCCAAGGTACAAGGTACTGCACCAATGTAGTGGTCTGTAAAAACAAATTCAGAAGTTTTTAAGCTTGTTCCATCACAATCCATAACTTCTGATTCTGTTATCCAGGGATCCAAACACCCCTTAAGGCAGGAACAATACAAACAGACAAGCTAAGTAGCCCAATATTCTTCCCACATACAAATAGAATTAAGAGATTTAGTCCCCCTTTACTTCAAAAATACCAAATAAGACCAATACCACAACTTGTATAATCAGAGACAACTTCTGAGATCAACCTTCAAAACTGCCACAAACCTTCAATCTGATACATAATTTTTCCCAATTTTCCCAATTTTTACATTCCAAGTTAGCTCCACTTGACTTATTGCAGAAGTTGGCTTGGCTTTCAAACTTATTAGTCTACTTTTGACACAATCACATATTTTTCCAAAAACAGATTCCTAATTGCATGTCTCATCTTTGAAGATTCTACAATTTCTTTCTCTCCAAATACCATATACAGCAGCAGCAAGACTTATCCTTCTAATAATGCTCTAAATGCTGTTGTTACATGGTTTATCAACAATCTCATTGATGATCTCATTCCATTCTTTAGACAGAATTTGAACATTCATCATGATTTTTAGCTTGTCCCAAACAGCCTTAGAAAAAGGACAACTAAAAAATAGATGATCATGAGATTCTTCATCATTCAAACAAAGGGCACAGACAGTCATGTTATAACTTCCTCATTTAGCCATTCTATCATAAGTCATGAGTTTGTTCTGAGCAGCTAACCATAGGATAAAAGAGTGTTTTGGTATGTTTTGTGAGAACCAGTTAACTTTTGCCCACTTAAACTCATCTGACTCATTCCTCAAATCTTTTTATACTTCTTTAACACTGAATTTACACTCTTTATTATTCTTATTTCTCCAAACTGGTTTGTCAACTTTGTTAATATCAAGGTTTGGGACTGGTAAGTTAACAACTTCAGGAAATTCACTGTTCCATTCATTAGGCCAAGTCCACTCCCCATTGCATACCATATCCTTTATTACCCAATCTCTTGGGAGTCTAGCATCATACCTGCTTCTATTGGTGATAATTTTGAACAGATGACCAATCTCACACAACAGATCATACCACACTGAAGTATTATTACCATTACCAATGCTATGCCAAACACTCCTTTGGACATAATTTCTTAGTTCAAGCAAATTTCTCCAACCCCAACTGTCATTCACATCAGCATTTGTTTCCCAAAAACTACCACCCTTCAGTTTCACTGTAGTAATCCATTTCACCTAGAGGGTATCCTTTTTGCATGCAATATTCCAAATGTGCTTAACCAATAATGCTTTGTTCCAAGTTTCCAAATCTTTCAGACCTAAACCACCCTGAGACTTAGGTTGGCAAATCCTTTTCAAGGCAACTTTACCTTTACCTTTTGTTACTTCTCCTTGACATCATAAGAAGCCCTTTTGATTTACTCAATGATTGTTTTTGGAAGTAAGAAAACAGTACACCAATAAACTTGAATAGATTCCAAAATAGATGCAGTAAGTTGCAGTCTCCCTGCATAAGACATGCAATTATTCTTCCAATTTGAAACTCTATTCCTGACTTTGTCCACAAGGCACTTGCAATCTTTGATTCCCAATCTTTTAGTCAACAAAGGCACACCCAAGTATTTCATAGGTAATTTCCCCTTCCCAAATGGCAGAATGGAAAGAATACTAGTTTGCATATCCTCATTTATTCCACCAAAGAAGACAGTGCTCTTATTGAAATTTGGAAGTAAACCAGAACACCCACCAAACTCATCAAGAGTATTTCTGATTACTTGGACAGATTGATTATCACCATGGCACATGACAAGCAGGTCATCAGCAAAACATACATGGGTAATTTTGAGACTTTTGCATCCAAAATGGTATTGAAATTCAGGGCATCTTCTCACATTTCTAACCATCATAAGAGTAAAACATTCCATGACCAGAGTGAACAAATATGGAGACATTGGATCACCTTGTCTCAATCCCCTACCACCTTTAAAGAAACCACAGTTCTCCCCATTCACATTTATAGTGAAACTTGCAGTCCTCACACATGTCATTACCCACTGAACCATCCTCTCATGGAACCCAAACTTTCCCAAAATAAACTCCAAAAAGTTCCAGTTGACAGTATCATAAGCTTTTTGAATATCTATTTTGAATGAAACTCTCTTAGGACCCCCCCCCCTTTTCTGTCATACCCTTTCAACAGTTCTTGAGTTAACAAAATGTTATCCTGAATTTGTCTATCAGCTACAAAAGCACTTTGATTAAGGCTTACCAGTTTACTCAAAACCTTTTGATCCTCCCAGTGATAATTTTGCTAATACATTTATAAACCACATTGCAACATGCAATGGGTCTACAATCAGTGACTTTTATAGGGCTTTGAATCTTAGGAATGAGGGAAATGACTGTAGCATTAATGTCAGTTAAGAGTTTACCAGTGTGGAAAAATTCCTTTACTGCATTGCATAGATCATCATCCACAATGCTCCAAGCTTTCTTGAAGAAAACAGCTGTGAAACCATCTGGCCCAGGTGCCTTGTTGTCACCAATACCAAACAAAGCTTCTTTAATTTCCTTGTTTGTAACTTCATTAATCATCTAGCTAGCTTCCTCAATAGTTAGCTTTGTTATTATTATTATTATTATTATTATTATTATTATTATTATTATTATTATTATTATTATTATTATTATTATTATTTAATGTTATTTGTATTATTTGAATGAAATGAATTTTATGTTATTTAGAAAATTGAATAAAAAAATAAAATAGAAAGTGGTAGGACTCAAATGAGTAAGTTGTGGTTAGTTATGATAAGGGGGTGTAGAAAGGGGTTTGTTATGGTGATGTGGCACTCCGTGGGATCTAAATGAGGAGTTTTGGTTGCTCACTACACCTAGTGCTCTTAGTATAAAATGAGAAGAAATCTTAAAATAAAAATAATGAGAAATAATTATAACTACGTATTAAAGATGCATCGACTTGAATTAGATGGATCCCTAATCTTTTAGATGCACCATAATATATTTTCTAGCTAAAAATTAGATGCATATACATATATTAGATGCATTTCATCAAATTAAACGAATCCTATATATTTTCGTTCTCTGCGAGTCAAATTTGTTGCTAGTACTACTTTTCATCGTTTTCACTTCAAAATCACTTTCGAAACTAAATGGGATACATCTAAATGAATAGAGATGCATCTAATTCAAGTCGATGCATCTCAAATATGTGGTTTCGTTATTTCTTATTTTTCTCATTTTAAGTTTTCTTCGCATTTTTATCCAATGATAAAGTCCTCTCTTAATGAACAATTTCTCTTAAAATGATCAAAGAAAAGTAAAATAATTAAAGAAAAAAACGATGAAAATAATCATAAAAGAGAAAAGCAACCATGAAAATACCGGTTAAATCGTAAAAATAAAAGTGCAAATATTCAAATTATCTTAACATCCTGAACAGGATCATTTACAGTTGGGAAGATACATACAATAACCATAAACAAAAACATACCACCAAAGACTATATAAAATATTAAATCTAATAAATAGACATCCACTATCTTCACGTTATTTAAAGAAAAAGAAAAACAGAAAAGGTTGCGACTAATATAGTACTTCCTCCGTTTCAAAATTATTGTGCATATTATTCCCTCCGTCTCAAAATTAGTGGTTAAAAATTAAAGTGACCTCACTTTTATTAAACTTTGTGATTTCTTTCTCATGACAATAATTTTGAGACTGGGGAGTAATGAAAAGTGGAAGATTGGTTATTTTCATCCTAAAGGGTTTTTAGTTTAAACCAAGATAAAGTTATTTACTTATAAATCAAAATTTCTCTTTTATGGTTGTAATTTTCCCTTAACGTTAGTTACTGGTATTTTTTAACTAGAAGTCTAGAACCAAATGTGTGTACTCCAGCGAATTATACTCGTGTGGAGGCGGTACAGTTTTCGGGCGGACATCGTTAAAAATCCCCACTACGCCAGCGTGAACCCGGTTAAGACAACATAGTCTGGGTATGTGGAAGATGAAGGCCTGCCGAGGTAGCGTGTGCGACTCTAATCCAAAAAAAAAAAATGAAACTCACCGTTAAAAAAAAAAAATGTGTGTACTCCAAATTATTTAATTTCATAATAGAGTACTTTCTGTCTATTTGATTCTTTAGTTGTTTTGTTTTATTTGACGAGTGCTTTCAAAGCTCACACTTGCTCTCCAAGTTACTCCACTCCGTCTCAATTTATTTGTCAGGAGAGAGAAAACACAAAGTTTAATAAAAGTGGGGCCACTTTAATTTTCAACCACTAAAATGGAATATTTCTCCACTAGATTCTCTAGTTTTTACTAAATAAGGAAAGTGGACAATTAATTTGAGACATCCATAAAAAAAAATATGGACAATTAAATTGAGACGGATGGGAGTTGCTCTCAAGTTACTACACTACATCCACTTTCTCTTTAACCCTTGTATGATTTTATGGATCTCCTCCCTCTAATTGCACCCTTTTCCCAAAAGAGAAACTTTTATTACCCCATTTCCAAAAAAAAGCTACCTCATTTACCTTTCTTATGTGTCATATTTTTATTACGGTCTGTGTTATCCTAAACCCTCTATAGGGGGTGTTTCTAATGATTGGACGCTGCCGACGATGGTACTGTATGTTTTACAAAGTTGTACATTTGATTAAAATAGAGGGCCCACATAATAGGGGGTGTTTCCTTAACACAACCCTTTCATTACTCATTTATGATCGTCGAGAACAATTATGATTAAAGCCAGACCTGTTATTGTATACCAATTTGTACGAAAAAAGCAGTCTGCACAACCTGTTGTAGTCAATGCGTACATATATCGTTTTGACGTGCCCCACACACCATTTTTGCATGACATTTATTTATAAGTTTAACAAAACCTTGAATAGTAATTGGTTATGTTTTAAAAGGATCAAGATCCTCATAATATTTTTTTCTCATGTTCTGTTATATTTAATCAATCAAATAAAAGTAAACTAAAAAATGAGACCATTGTCAAGTAAAACCTAGGACCCACTAAATTATTCCCTCACATAACGTGTTAATATGAGAAGAAAATGAGTGATTTGAAAATGAGAGGATCTTAATCCATTATAAAATGAGTAAAGTCTAGTAAAAAACTTTGAGATGTTAAAAGAGTGCGTTTATTATTTATTATTTATTTTATTTATTTTTTTTAAATTAGACCTTTTGCCATTTTTATATCATCAAAATAGAATTTACATAGTGGTTGAAGGCAAACGAGCAACAAGCTGCGCCGCTAGCCCTTTTTGGATTGCAAAGCTAACTCTTTTGAAAACTACATTCGTGGATCTGTGTGTCATAACATTACTGTTCATAACTCGTTTGACTCTGTTGAGTAGTTTCACCGCCTCAGGTGCAAGAAAACCAAATGTATCAAACGCGAAAGGAATAAACACGTGTTGATTTTCAATGCATGCTTTCTCGTGTTTTGTCACTTTATACGAAGCGGCTTCAAAACGGCATGTCCAGCTGTAAAAGTGTTTCTCATTTTTCGAATATAAAAGTGTTTCTGGAAAATGTAGAAAAGCACTAGTTTTCCTAATCTTAGGTGCTGTTTGTTTTTTTAGAGGTTTTATGTCTGAATCTGAATATCACTTCTGAATCTGAATGAGTGGTCCAAAAGTCTGAATCTGAATTATTTTAGACTGTCTGTTTTTATGTTTGAATCTGAATGTCTGAATAAACAAAAAACAATCGTTTCGCTATAAAACAAACCAAACAACCATCCATTCGTGATTATTAATAAAAAATCAAGACTAAGATGAGGAGATAAGGATTGAAAAGAAGTATCACTAAAGTTTAGGCTTTCCAGATGTAATCAGACTTTATTCAATGTCTGAACGAATCAGACCCTATTCAGATGTATTCAGACTTCAGATCTGAAAAAAAAACAAACAGTCTGAATCTGATTACGTCTGACCGAATCAGACTTCAGACACCATTCAGATCTGAAAGAAAAAAACAAACACAACCTTAGTTAAAAGCTTGAAAAGTGAAGTTTTCTACTGTTCCTAAAAACTTTTGTCCGAAAAGACCACTTCGTATTAATTTCCTGTTATTCCACTTTTTTGTAAAGAATTTTTTTTAAAAAGAAGTCACTCATTTTTCATTAGCTAAACACACCTAAGCTGGGATGGCAATTCTCGACACGACACGATAAACGACACGAAGTTAAACAGGTTTTGGTTGAGGATAAACATGTTTGGGTCAAAAACAGGTCAACCCGTTTAATAAACATGTCGTGTTTGGGCTGAGTAGGTATTAAACAGGTCAACCCGTGACCCCGTTTAAGTATATAAGCCTCTAAAAATAAAATATATAACTTGTTTTTTATGTTGGAAGTGGACTAAATATATTTTTTTATGTATTTAATATGAGTGAATTACGGTTATAACTCAAATATCATTGAAATTGACGTTTATAACTCATATATCATGCATTGAAACTGTCGTATAGTTATTTGTATGTTATTTTTATCATATTTTATATCCTTATATCATTTTTGCATTTATACTAGTTAAATCAACAAACCATCGACCTTATTCACTGCTTGACCTATTTACTTAAACAAGTTAAATGGGTCACAAATGGGTTACACGTGTTATACAGGTTTGGGTTAGGGTTGAGTTTCTTGACACGATTAATAAATGGGTCGTGTTTGGGTAGAGGTTATACTAACCCGCCAACCCACGAACCCGAATACGTTAACACGAACACGACTCGATTGCCACCCTACCTAAACATTGCAAAAAGCTAGACTTTATTGTATTACTCTAGGTTAGGGGTGGCAATCGAGTCGTGTTCGTGTTAACCTATTCGGGTTCGCGTGTTGGCGGGTTAGTATAACCTCTACCCAAACACGACCCATTTATTAATCGTGTCAAGAAACTCAACCCTAACCCAGACCTGCATAACACGTGTAACCCGTTTGTGACCCGTTTAACCCGTTTAAGTAAATAGGTCAAGGACTAAATAAGGTTAATGGTTTGTTAATTTAACTAGTTTAAATGCAAAAATGATATAAGGATCTAAAATATAATAAAAATAACATACAAATAACTATACGACAATTTTCTGATGTTAATTTCAATGATATTTTAGGTATAATCGTAATTCACCCATATATTAAGTACATAAGAAAATACATTTAATCCACATCAAACATAAAAACGAGGTTATATATTTATTTTTAAAATTTTATATAATTAAACGAGTTCACGGGTTGACCTGTTTAATACTTACTCAACCTAAACACGACCCGTTTATTAAACGGGTTAGACGGGTTGACCTGTTTTTGACCCAAACCTGATTATCCTCAACCCAAACCTGTTTAACTTCGTGTCGAATTCGTGTCGTTTATCGTGTCGTGTCGAGAATTGACACCCCTACTCTAGGTACCTTGATATATCTTTTATGACTTTATGCTATTGTTGTACTTTATGGTAATGGCTAGCTAAATGAATATGATAAGTTTTATTGACTTATCTACTCTACATACGAAGATAAAACCTATTTTGTTTGAAACTTAAAAGATAAGTAATATTATTTGATAAAAATACTTTTACTCATAAAAATTAATGCAATTTATTAATTATTTAAATACTTAATTACAATTTAATTCACAAGCTTTATTCACACTCACTTACTACATATTCATACATTCAAACAAAAACAAAAGACGCACATATACAAATTTACACTACTATACATAGTCTTCTTTATGCGCAGGTAATCGTCTATGGTTGTGAAATTGTTGATGTGCGTAAAACTAATTTGAATCAATATCAAATACTTCAATTCATGTAGATTATTAGCTTTATTGGTTAAGTGGTTCTGATTTCAACTCTAAAGTAGCTATATCAACCACTTAAAAATAGGTTTTGCCCGGTTTAAGCCTGTGACAGTGCGCTTAAAATTTTTGAATTCACCGAATGGGATGTCAGAAACCATAATTATCAAAAATAAATAAAATAATAATTACTTTCTTCGTCCCAAATAAATATCCATTAAAAAAAACAAAGCTTAGGAGGAGTGAGGTGATTGCATTGTGCATTAATTAGATATCATCTTGACTCAAATGAAAGTAGACACTTAATTCGAAATAAACCCAAAAAAATATATAAAAAATAAACATTTAATTCGTGACGTATATTCGTTACGGGGTGTAGATTATCTCGTACTCGTAGTACATTGATTTAATATTAAATTAAGGGTAAAATCTATAAATGTTTCTTGTATTATACATTAGATTATCAATTAAAGACCGATTTAAATGTAATTATGTATAATATATTGGGATTTATGATTCATTATGCATATAGATATTTTTCAAAAAATATTAGTTTGACTTTTTGAAGTTTTTTTTTTCAGCTTTGACTTTAATATTTTTGCTTGTGTTATATAATATTTGATGAAAATTATATCAGTGAAAATACATTTAAAATCTAATCAATTCATATACTTTGGAGCAATTATTATATAACACAAAAAAATTTAGTTAAGGTTAAAGTTGAAAAAGAAATACTTTAAAAAATCAAACTGGACAGTTATTTTGAGACGAATATAATAATAATTGTGTAGTGAATAATAAATGAAAGCATATCAAGCATAATGAGATTTAAATTGTTCCGTAATTTATAATGTATAAATACATGAAGCAAATTTATAACTTTTACCATTAAATTAATTCGAGTGCAACCTGCAATAAAGTATAACCTTTTATAGGCAAAATTTGGCGCCTATAACACGGTATCCATGTTATAGCTGTACCGCTATTCAACTATCACGTGTTGCATTTGGTTATCAACACTATTCACATGTTATAGGGTCGTCGTCATTTGCATAACGAAAGTTATACGTTTTTTTTCCTTTCCCTTTTCTATTTGAGTGTAAAAGTAGTGTTCGTGAGGTTTATATGTTGTGTGCTATAGGAGTATTATTGGGGAGGGTATGTTTTTGGTTTTTTGTTATAAAAGTATTACATAGTAAAAGCTGATGTGGCAGTGGATAATATTAGAGGATAGATATGGCCCAAGCCAGATTGTGGGTTTGGGTCCATTAAAGTTTCATTATGTATTTGCCTCTATATATATCGTAACAATAAAACGTCAGGATTTCAATGTTTAACAGATAACACACCTATAACCATGGTTCTAAAAGGAGCGCAAAGGCCCCGCAAAGGCGTGAGGCTTGATCATGCCGTCACGCCACGCCTTATTGTAAACTCGATATATATGAAATATGATATAAATATATAAATATTTTTTTATTTTGTGTCACTTTATGCCACGCTTTATAAACGCAAAAAGTTTGCCTTAGCTGCTAAGGCGTGAGGTATGGCTATTTGTAACCTTGCCTATAAACGTCAACTGCACTTAGCTCTGTTTAACATGGAAGAAGAAAAAAAGCCCCCTAAAAAAAAAGTCAACCTTAAGGGGTCAAAAAGTTAACAATGAAAATTTCTTAATATTTTCCACCAATTTACATTCGACTCACCTTTTTCTTGTGCCCATGTATAGGTAAAGGGGTATTATTGTCATCTACTATCAACCAATTATTATTGTTTTCCGTCTAGGATTTTATTTTATTTTTTCTATATAAACAAGCCCATGTAAGTACTACACTCCTCATTTAAGTTGATGCAAAAGGTTTTCTGTTTTGTTTCAACTCTTGTTCTCTTATATCAAAGTCCTAATAAACGTCTCTTTCACACAAAAAAAACAAAAAAAACAAGGGTTTGATCATATTAAAACATTAGCTTAGATCAAGTTTAAGAATCAAAGTGATGGAACAGAAACATGTTTTGTTGTCAGCATTGAGTGTTGGTGTAGGAGTTGGTGTTGGTGTTGGTGTAGGACTAAGTGTAAATAAATGGAACAGTGGGGATGATGAGGGTGAGACTGGCGCCTCGGCTGCGCAAATTCAGCACGAGCTTCGCCGGCTTGTCGTTGATGGCAAAGACGAAAAAATTACGTTTAAGGATTTTCCTGAACATCTCAGGTTAAATTTTAAACCTTGTGTTTGTTGATTCTGCAAAAGTAGCCTTGTTTGGTATATGCTATAGTAAAAAAAAAAAAAAAAAGTACTTAAACTCTAAAAGTTTGATGATATGTAGAATGTAGTAAAGTTAACCAATATTGTAGAAAACAGAGCAAAGGGGGTGTTTGGGATTGCGTTTTCAAAACAGATTATTCGTTTGATGCAAATAATCACTCTTTTAAGGTTTGCTCTTACTCCAAACACAATCCTAAACACCCTCTAAAGTATCAAAGAATAAGTATGTTTTATGTTTAGTGATTTAAAATTACATACTACATTAATATGACAAATTTTGAGGCCTTTTGAGAACAGTTAAGACAAATGTATTATGTTGTGTCCTTTATGTATTGTTATTGTAAGAGTTCATATATGTAATACAGTATATTTTTGTGTTTAAAAAACAGATTCTCATGTTTTTAGATCTTTTCGTGTATTTGTATATAGTAATCCAATATTATACATTAGAATTTGGTTATTGCAAGTCTCAAAGCACCTTCTTATGAGGTGTTTGTCTAATCTTATCATGTTTAATTAGTAGCTTGTGGCTCATGATGATTAAGCTTATAAGCTCATGTTAAGTGTTTGGGTAAGCTTATAATAAAAACGGGGGAAGGTTTTAAAAAAAACTTAAAATTAGCTAATGAAAACCCCCTAATATTAATTTATAAGTCTATCCAAACACTCAAATCAACTAATTTAAGTTACATAAGCTAATAAGCTTCTTTAAAAGCTAAAATCATAAAACAAACACCCCTGTAGTAACACGAACTGATCAAAGTTGTTGGTTAGCATTTTTGAGTACCAAACTAAACATTCCACTTTCCTTTTCTCTTAAAAACCAATGTCAGTGAACGAACAAAATTGTTATTGACGAATGCCGCTTTTGTTCATTTGAAACATTTGGATGTTTCTAAGCATATCCAAGATCTTTCACCAGCAAGTAGATCCATATTACTCTCAGGACCTGCTGGTAAGTCGTTTATTTCCTACATTCAAAGTGTACAACTCTTTTGCGGTCAGATTTGATAACTGTCCTTTATTTTTAGAGTTCTATCACCAAAAGCTTGCAAAGGCTCTGTCACACGAGTTTGAAACCAAGTTGCTCATGTTAGACGTCGTTGAGTTTTCTGCAAAGGTGATTCTCAGACAAATAACCTTGTTTTTTTATTGTTTCAAAATGTGGTATTTTGTACTAATGTGTGGTATCTGTATACAGATACGAAACAAGTATGGTGCATTTAAGAAAAACTCGGACTCAGTAAGTATAACATATTTTCTCCATAAGGGTAGCTCTTACATATGCAAGCATGTGAGTAAACATTGTGTCATGGATGCTTGTAAGATTAATTGCAAATTGGATATAGAAGTCATGGATTAAAAATGTGAAAACAATTTTTGAACATGATAACGATCTTGCAAAATTTTATTTGTGTAGGCTGTCAAAAGATCTATCTCTGACATGACTTTGGAGCGGATGTCTGGTTTTCTTGGATCATTCTCGACAACAAAGGAAGATGGTGGAGGTATGAATATAATATGTATGCTGTACTTATTTTGGTGCTCCTTTGAACAATTTGTTATGATAATGTTGGCTTGATATTTTTAGGGACGTCAAGTAAGGAAAGAAGTGGTTCATCTGCCCGGTCTAGGTATATTTTACTAGTCAACATGATCTAATCACAAAATTACCCTCTTGGAAGTTGATAAGTGAGTTATATTAAAAACTTTGCAGGAGTAAAAAAATCACTACTTTACCTTTGAAGACTCCATGTAAGGTCTCTGTGTCTTCTGATACTAAGAATGCCTCGGTTTCTTCTGATACAAATTTAGGTTGGTTTTCTCATTTTCATTACTTTCATTAATATTTTTTAGTTCAACAGTTTTAGAAATTAAAGATATTGTTTTAGAGAATGTGTTCATATGTTACTGATCTTTCGAATTATGTTTACTCTTCTTAGCTTCTCCCAAGGGTGTGAGCAACTATCCTTTTGATGAGAAAGTTTTTTTGCAAGAACTCTACAAGGTAAACCATAAATGCCACTCATTGCTTATAATGTCCAGTCATGGCTTATAATGTCGCTCAATGTAGCATTTAACTTAAATTACTTTTCAGGTTTTAGTCTCTTTCTCTGAAACCAATGGCATCATTCTCTATATAAAGGATATAAAGAGGTTTCTAAAATCACCACGAACATATGAATGGTTTGATGAATTATTGAATATACTATCGGGGTCCACATTAGTTCTTGGGTCCCGGATTTCGGAAAGTGGAAGAGTGAATGAAAAGCTCAGTTGCTTATTTCCTTACAATATTGTAATTAAACCACCTGAAGACAAGCCTCATCTCAAACACTGGAACGAACAATTAGAAGAGCAAAAGAAGAAATTCCAGATTCAAGATAACAGAAATCATATTGCTGAGGTGTTAGAAGCACACGAACTTGAATGTAATGAGTTAGATTCAATTTGTCAAGCAGACAGAAATTTAATTAGTACTTATATACAAGAAATTGTGGTATCTGCAATTTCTCATCATCTGATGAGTAATAAAGATCCAGAATATCGAAATGGAAGGCTTGTCATATCATCAGCTAGGTAAATATTGTTATGAAATTGCCATTAAAGAAGAACCATTTGAAATGATTTCTAATTACTTGTATTATGATTTTCACAGTTTGTCATATGGATTGAAGATCTTGCAAGAGGATACTCAAAAGCTGAAGATCAAGGCTGACGCATCAAAGGTAGGATAGTTCTGATATTGCATTATTTCTAGTCCTGAATTTCCAAACACCCACTAGCATAACTTCAAAAGTGGCATTAACCACTTACTGATTTTCCCAAAATTTCTAACTCCAAATTTCAAGTTTCACACATTTTATCACCAGGACTTACCCGACAATGAATACGAAAGACGCATAAGCCAAGAGGTCATTCCCGCCAAAGAGATCACTGTAACATTTGAAGATATTGGAGCATTGAATGAAATTAAAGAAACCCTACAAGAACTAGTAATGCTTCCTCTTAAAAGACCAGATCTCTTCAATGGTGGGCTTCTTAAACCATGTCGTGGTGTATTGCTATTTGGCCCTCCAGGCACCGGTAAAACAATGCTAGCAAAGGCAATAGCAAAAGAAGCTGGTGCAAGCTTTATAAATATATCAGCGTCAACTATAACATCAATGTGGCATGGTGAAGATGAGAAGAATGTGCGCGCTATATTCTCACTTGCGGCTAAAGTTTCTCCAACTATAATATTTCTTGACGAAGTTGATAGCATGCTTGGGCAAAGAACAAGAGGAGAACATCTTTCGAGGAAACTTAAAAATGAGTTTATGACTCATTGGGATGGATTGTTGACTAAAACTGGTGAGCGGATTCTTGTTCTTGCGGCAACGAATAGACCGTTTGATCTTGATGAAGCTATTATTAGGCGGTTTGAACGAAGGTTAGACTTTTTCTGTTTTTATTTGTGTGCTCCTTTCGAAAGCTTAGCATACAATGAGGTTAGACGGAATTGACAACTTTTACTCATTTACTTATGAATGGGTTGATCTGATCTCTAATTTATGTTATATCTCTGCTGCCTCAAACGGATAAATATAGAAATAGCTTAAAGGAAATGGGTAAAATGGGTTAAACCGGTCTGAAACTTTACTTTTAACGCATATAACCTCATAAACATTTTATAAAAAAGGTACAGATTAAGTCATAGAATAGCAATGTACTTTTCAAAGTGTACCGTTTTGGTACGTGTACTTTTTAAAGTTGTAGAATAGCAATGTACTTTCATAAGTGTTTCAATTTGGTACGTGACGATGACGTGTCCACTATAATGGTGCCATGTGTCAGACTTTCGGGTATGACATCATCGTCACGTACCAAATTGGAACACTATGAAAGTACATTGTTATTCTACAACTTTAAAAAAGTACACGTACTAAAACGATACACTTGAAAGTACGTTGCTATTCTACTACTTATAAACATCCTATAAAAAAAATACAGATTCATGTTCAGATGTAGTCTTTGGACAGAAAGTGTTTTAAGTCAACCTACCACAAGCCATTACTCAACCTGCCTGTTTTGCCAGTCCAGTCCAAACATATGATAATAAAGCAGTTCAATTTAACACGGGTTGATTCAGCATGGGTCGACCCGCAAACAGCTTTTTCGTCCTTTTCTTTTTGGAAATTCTTAAAAAACAATATTAAATTAAATCTCGGGTTAAAACCATTTAACGGGTTGTTTGTATCAAAGTTAGACTTCGGGCAACTTTCTACCATTTCCCTTTTAGACCAAATTGACCCATTCATAAGTTAATGGGTCAAAACCTATTAAATATGATACTCGTACTTGTCACATGTACTTTTCACAAAGTAATTTGAGAAACAAAAACACTGCTTAGAACCAATAAATATATTTCCATGTACAGAATCATGGTGGGTTTACCATCTGTCGAGAGCAGAGAATCAATCTTGAAAACACTACTGGCAAAAGAAAAGGTAGAGAATTTGGAGTTTAAGGAGCTTGCAGTAATGACAGAAGGATACAGCGGAAGCGATCTGAAGGTCAGTTTATTTATGTTTAAATTTAATATAACTACAAGTATAAAGTGGCTTAAAATGTTAACATTAACTACTGGAACAGAACCTGTGTGTAACAGCAGCTTATCGACCCGTGAGAGAGTTATTGCAGCAGGAGAAACAAAAAGCTATTGTAAGTCTTAGACATAAATTTCATTTTTAACTTTTGATGTACAACTAAGTGATATTCATCTGTTTATTTATGATATAAAAGGACAAGATGAAAAATGAGGATGCCCAAGCTTCGGACACGAAGGAAAGTGAGGAAACACAAACTTCAGACAAGAAGAAAAGTGAGGAAACACAAACTTCAGACAAGAAGAAAAGTGAGGAAACACAAACTTCAGACAAGAAGAAAAGTGAGGAAACGCAAGCTACGGGAGACGCCAATGACACTAAAGAAGAAAGCAAAAATGTTATTAAACTGAGACATCTAAACATGGAAGATATGAGGCAGGCAAAGAATCAAGTAATATAGCCTAATCCTTATTTTAGTCTGTTTATATAAATGGTTTGACTATCAACCTGATATCTAACGATTTTGGGAATTGTTCACAGGTGTCAGCTAGTTTAGATGAGGGCTCTGTGGGATCTATAATGAGTGAGCTGAAAAAGTGGAACGATAAGTACGGTGAAGGAGGGTCGAGAAAGAAAGAGCAACTTACTTACTTCCTTTAAATTCTAATAAAAATTTGATGTTGATTTGACATGTTGAAATTTGAAATGTAAAAGGTCGTCACAAGAATGGTACTGCATCTAGACATGTCTGACATGGGATTCACTAATGACATTGGAGTATGGTTGCTATTATAATTGAATCTTTTTTACTTTCATTTCACTATTGGAGTGGTATTATTGAACTAAGCTAATATTCAAAAATCAGTTTGGTTTATAACGAATTAATCTCAAAGTCCAATTGTCAGTGCAACACAAGATTTAGGTTGGAATCTGAGAGTTGTTTGTTTATTCAGACATTTTATGTCAAATGTCTGAATCTGAATTAGTGGTCCAAAAGTCTGAATCTGAATTATTTAAGTCTGTTTGTTTTTATAAAGTGTCTGAATAAACAAAAAACAATCATTTCGCTATAAAACAAACCAAAAGACCCTCCATGATTATTAATAAAAAATCTAGACCAAGATGAGGAGATAAGGATTGAAAAGAAGTAGGTGTAAAGTTTAAGCTTTTCAGATGTAATCAGACATATTCAAATGTCTGAATGAATCAGACCCTATTCAGATGTATTCAGACTTCAGATGTCTGAATAAACAAACAGTCTGAATCTGAAAATGTCTGACCGAATCAGACTTCAGACGTATTCAGATCTGAATGAGCCTAAACAAACACAACCTTAGATTGATTGGAATCTGAGAATAGATTTGTAACCAGCCCATGTACAATGTATTGGTTTGTACACAACAACGGACAAATATTTGGACATATATTTCTCCAAACAAATAGTGTACAAAAACGTACACGCTTAAGCTTTGTTGGATGTGTTTCAGTTTTATTTATTCTCATTTGCATGTTTTCAAATATTCTGAATCTTTTCAAGACCAAGAAACCTTGTGCAACCTAGAACACAAACAAGTACAAATGCAGAAAAAGGGTATGTATTTTGTTGCAAACTCTTATTAGTCTTCAGGCTTAGTCCTACTAGAGATCAACATGTGACATTGTTAAACTCAAACTAACAATTTAATAAAATGGTGTTAATTCAACAAAAATAACATTTTTTTCATGTTTAAGTGTCAATGATACAAATTTAAAACTGGTTAACCAAGAGCTCATGTAATGTCTATTAGTCAGAGAGGTCATACGATTGAGCGACTTAGAAAGTTGAACTAACATTGAGATGAGAGAGGACTAATGGCAGTAGTTTCGACCACACATGACACATCAAACAGCTTTTTAACATGGCTAACTTATTTCCAAGTGTCTATCATTTACAATCAGTGGCTTTTAAGGTTTCCTGGCTTAAAAATAAATACTAAAAGAGTACTTCAATCAGACTCATCACTAGTCCTAAGGGTTAACTCGGTGGCAACCATCACTACAAAAAAAAACCCATACCTCCCAACCCACCAATAATATCATTCCACCTCACTCACACTTTTTCCATACCTCCCAACCTTTTTTTAGTGGCAATGGTCACTTTTTTCATACCTCCCAAACCACCTCTTTTTTTTTTTTTTTTTTAGCACCAACATTCATTTCAACGGATACATTTCTTTCAAACCGCGTAGGTGAAATATGCCGCTGGACCAAACCGCCGGTGCTAACCGCTGGGGTGGCGGCGGTGTTCACCGGCGGTTATGGCCAAACCGCTGGGCAAACCGCTGTGGTTGCCACTACCCTAATGGTTAACTCGGTCACACGAAAACAAAATTTTTTTCCGAATAAGATGCCTATTTGGTGTAGAACCAGTCTTCTCAGGCCCCATCATGCATATCTTTTTAAACTCGGGCAAGATAAAAACTTATAGCCTCTAGATTACTATGAGCAACTCCTGACACTTGAAAACCTACACAATGGAGTAGTTACCAACTGTCTTCTTTATAACCAAAAAAAGGGAAAAGCTGAACCAAAATCAGCAACCAAACCAATAACTACTTGATGTTAGCAATCCAAATGCATTTAGCAGCATTTAGATACAAAGATGATTGTCATTATGACCTGATTTAGCCTTTTTAATAAATCAAAAAAAAAAAAAAAAAGTCAAATTAATTATATCCCCTTTCATTCATAGATTTCAAAAACTCCAACAATTGGCTAAAGCAAACAGTGACGGATTTTGAAGTTTTTAGTGGAGGGGGCCGAAATTTTTTTTGTCCTATCGTTATATTAGGGTCTTCTAATTCGGGGGGGCCGACTTAATAAATATAAATTTTTTCGGATGAAATACTCAAACAATTGGCTATAGGAAACACCATGCATCAGCCGTTGCAGTGCAAAGAGGACTTAAAGGTAAGAAAACTTAATTACATGATTACTAAATTTGTTTAAATTAGCATGGATTCACCCAAATGTATCGATCAGGGAATCAATGAATAAAATGGTTTCTAGTTTATAAAAAAATTACAACAAACATATCAAATAGACAAGGCTAGTTACCTGAGACTAGTGGTTATAAATTGTCCTTACGCAAACTTGGCCTTCAACGCCCCTACGGGAACCTTGCTCAAAACCTTAGCACTGAATATTGCATATTGTTTCTTGATCTCAGCCTCTGCTTTCTCGCCAAAGGCATCAACTTTGTCCTCATATTTATCGTAAACATAAGGCACCGTGTGCAATAGAACAAAGACTGTTGATAATAGACATAATTTCAGATATAAGAAACAGAAAGACTAGAATAAAAATAGTCTCAAATGAACAATGAATGTAAATATCTATTAATACACAAAAAAAGTTATGATGCTTAGCTTCTGTAGAACAAGGTCAAGAAATTCCAGCAGCTTCCCAAAATTGAAAGCACCCACAAACCGGCAATCACCTGATAGGATTAGAAGATCAGATCATTAGTAGAATTGATTATTTACCATGAAGCATAGAGGGTTGTAATGCAAAAAAAAAATAAAAAATAAAAATAAAAATAAAAAAAAAAAAAAAAAAAAAAAGTAGAATGCACCTAAGAACCTCAAGAGCTTTGTTAACCTCAACTCTGAGAGCATTGGCCACACCGAGAATGATATCTTCTGGGAGGGAGAC